>JAUBOC010000127.1:4816964-4838293 GCA_032275365.1 Anablepsoides cearensis | reverse complement strand
TGTGTGTGTGTGTGTGTGTGTGTGTGTGTGTGTGTGTGTGTGTGTGTGTGTGTGTGTGTGTGTGTGTGTGTGTTGAACCATTGACAGGCATGGAAGCAGCTTGTTGAACTAATAGCCTAACTAATGTGTCCACATCCCCTCCCTCCCTCTTCCCCCTCTGTAAAACCATCTCTGCACTAAGAGGAGACTTGGGAGGGGAGGAGAGGATGGATCATGGAGGAGGAAAAAAAAAAGAAAAAGGAAAAGAAAAGAGCAGAGAAGCGGGCTGACAAGCGGCGGGCCCTATCGCCCTCTGGTCTGACTCCGTCCATCTCCCCTTTGCTCCCAGACGGTTTGTCTCCGAGGATGGTGCTATGATGAATAGGCCTGTCTCAGCTAACACAGCAGAGACCAATTAGAGAAAGAAAGGAGAAAAAGAAAAGGAGGAGGAATAGAAGCAGAAAAAGAAATGGGGAGAAACTGAAACAAAAGCAAGAGACAGAAGGGGAGAAAGAGGGAGGACAGGAGAAGACGTGCGAAGGAGGTAAAATTTGGGAGGACATGGGTGAAGCCCTGAGTAAAAGCAGTGCATGCTGGGAGTGTTGCTGTCTGCGTGAGAGCTGTCAGTGCTGAGAGAGAGGCTGTGTGAGTTTAACCTCATCTGCTGCTCTGGATGCTTTGACAGGACAGACGCACAGAGAGGACCTTCCACTGAGCTTTCTCCTCCCTCCTTTTGATGAGAGCTATATTTTTATCACTTCTAGCAGAACGTCGTTGTGGTGTTTACTGACAGATTAAAGTGATAGTTCCGATGTTTTGATTAGGGGTCTGTGGAAACATCAACAGTATCTTACTTGTCGTGGATAGCTCCTTGAAGGACTTCAAGTTGCAGGAATAGATATACAAGTTGGATTAGATCAAGCTAACAGCTAGCCTGGGTAGCCTGATGTTTTTAGAAGCTACCAGACCTAATTTGTTCAAACAAAAAAAAAAAAAAAAAAAAAAAAAAGAAGAAGAAGAAATCTTGGTTGTTTTGATTTTGGCTGAAGAGTAAAACAATTCAAGCTTTAAAGAGCAACTTGAAGGTTAATTTATTCAGGAAGTAAATGGAAATATGTTTGGGGAAAAAAAGTTAGTTGCATTTTATATGACTTAAACCTTTAAAGAAAAAGAAGGCCTTCTACACAGTAGGCAGAAAAATAAAAGAATCTGAGGTTTTGCATTATGCTAATTGCTCAAATGTCAACTATTCAGGACAGCAGAGTTTTCCTAATCTAAGCAAGTTTGGGTGATTTAGTGAAGGAGGAGAAATGAGACTGTACTGTGTAACAGAAATGTGATGGAGTGTGACACTCATTTTATACATCAGGATATGGTCCACAAGTCAGACAGGGCTCTAAAATGGGACGTTTGTACAGCTGCATCAGTGCATCCATTTGAAGCTGCCTTTCAGAACATCAGTTTTACAAAACTGAAATAAGAAAATGATGTCAGAACAGTGGATATGATCTTGGTTCTCTTCACACGCTACATAGTTAATATGTTAAAATGTAGGCAGATTTTGCTAAATTCTTTCAAAGTTACGTTGGATATTTGGGCAGCAGCTGTCGACACCTCAGACACTTTCTAGTTTTGAATCTTCTAAAATTATGAAAATGCTAAATCAAAAAAAGGATTGTGAACCTTTTCCATCTCTAGAACAAAAACACAATATTTGTGAACATGGCTCCAGTTTAATGGGGATCCAAACACTTCCTTGTGAAGCAAATTTCCCTCCTTTATACAAACGTGTGATGAATGACCTCCCCGCAATCTTCTTACGCGAAAGGACAACTCATCCTCTCGTTCCTCCAAAGCATCCAATAGGTCCTTTGTTTTGTTTTGTTTTTTACCCCACACACACATCACCATCTCTGAGACAATTACAAACAGCCCACTTCCCATTTATCAGCAACAATTAAACAGCGCGGACGCAAGCCTCTTCATGGGCAGAGACGAGGCAGCGGCTGAAGTGGGAGGAAACAAATCGGAGTGGAATGAAGTCGAGCCAACGGTGGCAAAGAGAGAGGAAGGCTGACAGCACAATTAAGGTTTTTAATTCTCTGCTTGAGTAGCCCAGTCCGGTCTTTATGCTAATTAGGATGCCACAGCCATGTAATAAATCTCTATGATCCAGCCTCATTTCCCCCTCTGTCTTTCTGTCTCATTCTCACACACACACACACAGACACACACTCTGAAAGTTCATCCATCACTTGTCATGGCCCTATCCTTCACCATTCTGATTTAGCAAAATGGTTGATTTTGTGCGTTTTTAACTCGAGCCACGAGCTCTTTCCCTCTTTGCACACACTGTTTACTGCTTGGACAAGTTTTTGCGAAAGCCTCCGCCGCATGTAGTTTCTCTCCCTGTTAACTCCCTTTATTGGTGTTTTTCAGGAATACGGTTCGCGGGTTCTGCACTGCTGGACTTGGCTGCATAAGCGCGCCAACATTAAAAGCACTGACGCAGGGAATGCAGAAGATTTTTGTTCCCGTTACCCTTCTCATCTCCACTTGACAGACGTGTCTAATGATAACAAGTAGAGAAATGAGGGATGGGTGGGGCGAGGAGGCAAACAGCACAACAATCCGCAGATAATTGGGAGGCCACATTTAAAGATGACTCGAGAGGAAATGAGAGGGATGGATAAGTGGACAACCAGCGTATATATTTTCAACCTCATTTAGATCACAGGGACTCGTGCTTGTGTCTTTATTTTTCTTGCAAAAATAAAGAAGAAGTGTGTCCAGGCCAATTTAAATGCAAAAAAACATGTTACAAAAAGGAAGCTGTTTCACATTCATTAAATAAATTAAGCTGAATGCTTTTTTGTTGTAAAAAAAATATTTTTTTTCATTAGAAATCAGCCTTGCTGTGCAACTCTACGACTTCTCAGTCTTGGTTTGGCTTTTGTTTGAAAAGCTTCGAGTCTCCCCAGCTGGACTGGTGTGGTTTCTTTTCGTCTCTCAGCGTCTCCGTCAGACGGCCTGTGTAGCCCGAGGGTCAAAATGGCCACCGCTCCAAGCACCAAGGCCACGTGAAGCAGGTACAGGGCAACGTGGAGACACGTGAGCAGCAGGGAGATGCAGATAGAGGCAACGCACCAAGGGACAGCCAAGATCAGCAGCAGGGACTGACGGAGAGCGGCGAGGACGAGACACGGGACGGACACCATGAGCCTGAGCAGCGTGGAGGCCATCCAGGAATACAGAGACAGGGGAGATAAGAGGAGAGATACCACCGCCTCACTCATGGATACAGCCTGTGAGATAAAAAGTACAAGAAACAGGTGTGATAATAAAAAAAGGGATGTCTCTCTAAGCTGAGTCTCTTTTCATACATCCAGCAGACACAGAGCACCTTTATCAGCTGTGTGGAGTCTGAATTTCTCCCCACTGGTTTAACTCACTTCCTGGTTTCTGCCTGTAAAACACACCAAAGATCTTCTCCATTTTATTTCGCTTTTTGGTTTGTTTTGGTGATCAAACAGCAGCTGTCCAGGTTACGACACAAAATTGTGTTGAGAAATGTTTTGTTAGTGCTTTAGGGTGGGCAAAGTCCCCCTAAAGCACGAACAGGGGAACTAATTTCTTGATTAGTGCTTTAGGGCTTTTGCTATTTTTTAATTCATTAGTGGATTAGCACTTGCTAAATTTATGGGCTAAATGTAGAAGCACCAACTGAGGTCTTTAAATGTTATTGATCAACATTATTGTTCACAGTTGAGGGTGAAAGCTGTCACACATTTTGTTCATGTGTGTGTCAAACTCAAGGTCCACGGGCCAAATGTGGCCTGTGCGTGACTCCCATTTGGCCAGCCAAGGGAACTAAATGACAATATTCTGCACACAGTAAAGATTTTCTCATGTTGACTGAAGAATGTTTCATGTGTCCACTGGGTTATATTAGTGCTTTAGAATTAGGTTTTGCTAACTTTTCAGTGTGTTAGTGCTTTAGAATTAGGGGACCTAAATATTTGAGTTAGTACAACTAATATTTAGATTTAGACTAACTCAAATATTTAGGTCCCCTAATTCACACAATCCCATGTCATGCTCAGAGTGTTTGGAGTGACTCAGCTACTACTACATTCAGTTTTACCTCAGTCTCTGTAAAGTTGACTAATATGTCATTTTTAAATGTCAGCTAGCTGTAGAGACATCCAGAATTTGTTTTAATCCAATGGTTAATTAATTGCAGATGTCAATTAAATAATTACTTTGAGAGTTTAATTAAAAATGATTTAGTAGATCACAAGATATTTTGCAGACAAACACAGGGAACAGATTAAGAAAATGTGTTTCACTTTTCATTGTCTGGCGTTGCAACAGGGAACAACAAAGAATACTTTTAAATAATATTTTTGCAGGTAAAGTTTCTTGACAGTTGATTTAATCACACAAACATGATCACAACATGAATAGATTAGGATATTTGTACTATTTTGGCAAATATAATTACTAAAAGTCTAAAATGTATTCATCTTGTTTCTTTGTCTGATCCCTGAGATTTACAGCATATTTAAAGTCATTACAGCACAACCTTTTGTCATCAACTTACCTCACAAACATTTCTGCTCTCACTTGACCTCTGAAGCCCTGCAAAGTTAACAACATTCAGATATACTGACAGAAACACACACATCCGCTTCACAAAAGGACAATTTAAATCACATTAGTGTTTGTTTTTGTAAGAAACAACTTAACTCACACAGGAAAAGGAGAACGAGTGACACAGCCAGCAAACTCCTCATTGCTCCTGCAGATCTACAAGCAGCAAACAGAAAGAGTCCAACTTAAGCTGTTCAAACATCATCACAAGGCTCAAAGAGAGCTTCACACATTCCAGCTACTTGATTACAGTAGCTTAATTAAAAATAAATAAGATTCATTCTCACCCAATACAAACTGATGTTAAACAGAATATCAGCTCAATCGTTCTCCAGCACTGCTTTATATTCTGCAGTTTTTTCCTCCAGATTTAATCAAGTAATCCTCTTTCTCTCAGACACGGGGTCTTTTGTTCTAGTCTTCAAGCAGGAATGGATTAATGAAAGAGTCCAGAATGAGTTCAGGGAATATAGGCGCCACCTGTTTGAGGGGAGGGATGATGGCAGACACCTTTAATCATAGATCATGGTAAGATTTATTTGCAGATGTAGCCTGAAGACTGTGCTAATGAAGCCAAAACTTTACATGTAAATATATGAATCTGGATTTTTATCATTCTTTATATAGAAAAAAAAGTTTAAAACACAAATCTGATCCTCCAAACTGATCCCAGGAGTCATTACTACCACAACTACCTAACTCCACCCTTCACCTGTCATGAATCACCCTCCTCCACCAACCTTTTAGAGCCTCATTAGATTAAACCTCCTCTTTTTTTTATCAACTGAACCCAGTTACACAGCCATCTTGGATCAGGTTGTCTCCAAAAGTTTATCAGTTATAGATATGCATCTAATGATTATTTTCTGATTAGTATTTTTTGTTAATCCACTAAGTAGTTTGAGATAATGTGCTAATTGAGTAAATAACTAAAGATTAATAGAAACATTTCAAAGATCCCATGCAATGTTAGGGCTCAGAATACGTTGGAACAGTCTTGGCTGCTACCAAACCAAGTTTTAGCTCAATAGCTAAAGTGACTGAGGTGCAAAATCTTACATCAATCATTTAAAAAAGCTCAGAAACACTGTCGCTACGCTAAACCTTCATCTTTTCTGAAGTGAAGTGAAGCCTTTAAGAACAGACGGATGATGACAGTGTAAACACACCACTGCTCCTCTGACTGAATACAAAAAAGGAAAATGTTTGGTGTCCAACAACTAAACCCACTGACAGGCTTTTGTCTTAGTAAAAGCAGAAATCATTTATTTTGTTCGTTTTACTTCGTCAATAAAAATATCAGAAAACAGAGACAATGAGACAGAGAAACACAAAGAACAGTGTAAAACATCACCAGACAATTGAAGGCATTAAAATACAAACAGTGATAGTAAATTAGTGATGATCTTTGTCTTTAACTCGTTCAGCCAAGTGTTACACCTTCAGGGCTGAATAACATCAAGACAGAAAGATGTTAATAAGCAGATCAGAAGGATGGTGCTACGTTTCATGCTCATTTATTTATCAGAAGAAACCCTTTAAAAATCACTTTAGCTTAATAATAATGGGAAGTAAAACATGTTCTACATAAAACAAAATTAACACACAATCCTGACATAAACTTAATAAATTGTGTTTTTTATATATAATGCTGACCTAAAGACAGAAATATTCCAGAGAAGACATAATAATGTGCACATCTTGCTCTGTTCCGATTCCTCACTCACTGATGAGTCTTTCTCCATTCATAAAGACACAAAGGAAAGTTGTGTGACAAAAAAAGCAGCATCAAAGTCCTTTGTGTTGATAAGTGGAAGTAATTCTGCAGAGATCTTTTCAACTCAGATACTGGATGTAGAGAGGATGTCCTCCACCAGATGTTTGTAAATCCAAGCATCTCCCTTCAGCCTCTGGCGACGAACCCCAACAACCTCTGGTCTCTGCAGCAGGCACACCTCCAGCTCAAACGCCATGGTCACCTTCCCAAAGTCCCCCCAGGTCTGACACTTCAGGGTGTACCTGAGCAATGGGCGGGGCAAACATTAACACAAACACAGCAGGATTTGAGAAAAAAAAAAAAAAAAGATAGTCGTTTTGTGAGAAAGCAGAAGAAACTGTGTGTGATCTCACCCCTTCTGTGTGAAGTCAACATTTTTCTCCGGCAGGACTGAGAGGATCTGGTTTAGGACCTGATCTGGATTGGTCTGACAGGTCAGAGTCACATTATACTGAGCCTGTAGAAAAACACAGACATGATCAGAAAATGTGAAAACTTTAATGTGATGTTGTATACACTGATTTTTTTTTTTTTTTGCAGATACCTTAATCTTACGCGGGGCGTCCCGCTGGGCTCGTCTTTTACTCGGGGTGAGCATGGTGATTACTTTATCCAGGCCTCTCTCCAGGGAACCAAACATTTTCCCTCCTCGCTTCTTCTTCCCACTGTCTTCTGTGGCAGCCATATCCAGCGACCTAGACCTGCAGAGCAAACATGATCTCGCAAACATCGACCTTCTTCCTGCATGATTATTTCTCTCTGTCCTAACAATCTCTTCTGAAGCCCCCCGAAGCATCCATCGATCCTGCGGTCCACTCACCTTCGCTCCGGACTGAACGCCAGTATTTCTATGTTTGCAGAATCCTTGTTCTCTGCTGCTTTCTTCTTATTTTGCTCCTTAGAAACACTGTCACCACCTATAACACACACACAACACAGGAAGTAAGTTCCAATAGGTAATACTTTGTGCATTCTAGAGGAGCATTTTGGGAAGGCTGAATTCAACAACTTTTCAGTGTGAATTCAAAAAACTTTCAGTGGGAATGAGATACAGAAATAAAAATTAAAACCTTTTTAAAAATATTTTTCCTTTTTTTTCCAACATTGTTTTGTCCAGCTCAGGTAGTACGATGTGGTACTTTTTAATTACGAGAATAGAGTCATAACATTACCAGTAATAAGTCATAATGCTGTCTATTTTTTGTTCCTGGGTCGGCTCACACCTGCTGTGGACAGCCTCCAAGTGTGTCACTGTGTTTATGATGTAGTTTGCAATTACTTTTGGGTCACTGTTAGTGTAATATGTTACCCATCACATCAAAACGAGGATTAAGTCCAAAAGTGGGATATGGAGAAATAGGCAAATATAGTGTTTTGATATAAACACTTACAAAAATTGTATTTCGACAAAATTTAACAAATAAATACCTTATCAATGTTTCATTTGAATGAACTGTGTGAAATATAATCATAAAAAAAAAAATTGAAGCACTTTTTTGAGCAGTTACAACAAAAAAACTGATTTTGAGGAAAAACGCCTTAAAATTTTGAGATTTTCCCTGTGAGCTAGCAAAGTTTTGGTTTATTTCCAGCTTGGAAATCTCAGAATTTAAATAATACTTGAGATTTCTTCTTAATGTAAATATGTATGTAAATGAAAAATTCCTCAAAAAAATTACATAAAATTAGGATCAAGACCAAATATTAATGTGTTATCGTATCCAGCAAGACTCTGGATAAGTTTATGATATCAGAATGATCCAGGTATCAAAATGTAGCTTTTAAAGTCAGGAATTTGAAAATGTAATTAGGTCATTTTGACCAAATTCCTCAAAATCCTCATTTCGATATGATGGGTCACATATGCTTTCACTGCAATGCCATATGGATTCAGTTTATCATATGAATCCATAGAGTTAAATAACACTGATACCAAAGAATAACTTTACAAGATGCCCAACATTCCTTATTTTAACACAGTGGTAAGACTGTGTTTTTGTGACTTCTTTCTCATAATAATAATAATAATAATAATAAAAACCTTGTATTACAGCCCTAGTATGCCATCAAACTGGTAGAGTAGTGTCAATTAGTAGATTCATACTTCCTTTAGTATCTTTCACTACTTTACATCTGTAAAGTTCAACAAACATTACAGATAAGAACCTAAACTAAAAGCAAGTGAAAAATGAGGGAAGTCCTTTGCTCCTGCATGTGAAATCAGCTGACTTTGTGAACACAAAGATTAAAACAAAACTCACAGACACCAACCACCCCCACCCACTCCAGAGAACTGGGCTTCAGTGGCGAGCAAACACATGTCACTACAGCCCATGTGGGACAGCAAGCAAAGGGAGGAGACAGCTACACCTGTCAAAGCACACGCCTAGGGACAGACATACACAGACCATTGTGTGTGTGTGTGTGTGTGTTTGGACAAGGATGTCACAGGCTGCAGAGTGTCTGCTCTACAGTAAACAGGCAGCAGCACAGAGTGGTGTTAAGCGGCGCTCCAAGGATTCATCATCAACTCAGCTACAGTAAATCTGCCGGCTGTTGGCCAAATTTCCGCGAGGAACTAATGAGGCCGGACATCTGAGCAGAAACGTCACCATGACAAACAATTAGGGCTCTAATGATCCTCCCATTCATTTCACTGCCCTTCATTTACTGATAAGTGAACGGAATTAGCTTCCTGATAATAAGCTCACCTTTGAGTTGACAGTGATAAGTGTGTGTGTCCATTTTCTGTGCTGTAATGACGGCTAAATCACTGAAATATGAGAAGCTTTTAGATAAAAACAGGCCCAATAAATGAGTTTATTACCAGAAGACAATTTACTTGCAAATGTGTAGCATGTGGTTGTGGCACTTGTGATTATGAGACGAGCAATGGACAAAGGGAATGGGATAAATGAACACAGAAAGTGACAGTAAAATAATGTCAATTTAATCTAATATGAAATATAATTTAAGCCCTTATTTGAAAAAAATAAACAATTATAAAATACAAATAAATTCAAAGAGGTCCTGTTCCCCCTGAATAAAAACTATCAAAAATAAGTTCTCCTCACCTTTAGGCGTTCCCACATTGGATTTGGTGGCGCTGTTTGTGTTTTTGTTGGGAGTGGTCAACACGTTCCTGTTGGGGCGAGCATTCTTCTTAATGGACGCCGGGGTGCGTGGGGGCGGTAATGCAAACGTTTCATCTTTTTTCTCTTCAGCAACGTTCTCCTTGTTTTCGCTGATTTGTTCTTTCTCCCTCCGTTTCTGGTGGTGTGGCGTCGTCGTCCTCCCCCTCTCTGCTGTCGGGCTGTAAGCGTATCTTTTCCCCCCTGAAGGTGAGGCCAACCTCTTCAGAAACAGGAAAGGAAATGTTTAGTAGATTTCTCTTAGAAGAGTCTTGCTGGTTTTATTCAAACATTTTATGTTCTTTTATTGGTTCTTTTTTTTAAGCTAAATCCAAAAAACACAATAACTCTCTCTTTTCTGTTGCTTTTGGATGCTGTGTCTTAACACAAGCTTGTCTCATTTTGTTTTGTTTTTTCTGAATGAACTCTTCTTGCACATAGAAGCAGCTCCACACACCGTGTCTCTGTTAGTGTTACCGTCCAGATGACCTCGTGCTCTCTGGGGCGTGTGCTGTTGGACAGAGGTCCACTGACAGTCGTCAATGTAATCTGAGCAAAAGTCCAAAGATCCAATAATCACAGCATCTTCATCCTCACTGTACTGAAGGAGTTCTCTTGTCTGGGGAAGAGAAAAAACCCTTCATGAAAAACAAGTTAAGTACATTTGTTTACCAAAACATCCAGTTTTTATTCCTTTTTATGGATCATAAAAGAAGCTTTCATGTTTCTTACCTGCAGTTGGTGCAGAGGAGACTCCTCGCAGACAGCTGCTTCACGACACAGACGAACTGGCTTTCCTCTCTGCTTCTTGGACAGCAGCAGCAGGTAGGTGGCTGTGGTTTGGTCATACTTCCACTGCGGGGGTTAAGATCAATTAAACTGCTTATCTAAAACAACAGATGCATGCTACACCATTAACTATTTATATGAATCATTTGCAACACCATAATCCAAACCACTTGACAGCAAACAATGTGCGAGTTGTACACACAATTAGGAGGACTCACCTCATTCACGAGTGCTGCGGTGCTTCCTCTTGACCGCTTCATGTGGACTGCCATCTCTGTAACACAGTCTTCATCTAGATGGTCAAGCTGCACAACAAGACTTAGAACGTTTACACAAGATCGAAAATCATATAATTAAATAAATCAGTGCTGCTTTTTAAATAATTACTTGTATGCTGATTTGAGGGAGAAAAAAAATCTAACAGAAATTGACTTAACAGTCAGGAACCAAGACAGAAATGATGCAATAAACAACTTAAACATCTTCAATTAAAGATTGTAAAAGATTTTTTTAAAATTAAGTTTCTGTTTTCTGAGTGTCTGTACCGGCTGCTTGCTGTGCCACTCCACAGGGCTGTTATAGTCCTTCATAACCCAGGGATGGTCCAACAGATGTCGGACAGTCAGACGACGCTTGGGGTCCACCTACAGGACACACGTGGAAACTGCAACTTAAAAAGGAGGAGAGACTACAGAAAAGTCTGTCAAAAACATAAAGAAATGATTTAGACTGCGAGGACAGTCTTTCTTAAGGCTCTGTTACACTATAAGGTTTTAGACAACTTATGCCAACTCATAAAAATGTTAAAGACATCTAAGCTGAAGATGGAATTTAGGTGTGTACATACTGTAATGCTAACAAATTGATCAAATATATAACTTTTTAGTAGTAATCGAGACATAAAAACATTGCATTAATTGGCATAAGTTGTTTTAGAGTGACAGGGCCTTTAGAAAAGCCACCCATTGTAATCATGAGAAGTTGGTTTTATTTGTTTACATTTCTGCTATCAGAAATAGACGGCAGAGTTAAGACAAGTTCACATATTTGATTGAAAAGTTTATTTGTGGATTTACCTGCAAATCTCCATACATAAATAGTAATTTAGAATAAAATGTTTAAAATTGTAACAAAGGCTAAATAACACAATAAATTAAAAAAATTATTGAAATGATGGTTTGAGTTAGACAACAGTGACGTAGGGAAAGGACCAAAAGCTGTGTGTTGTTAAAAATACGAGTTTTGTTTTATTTTGATTTGAGGGTAGCCACATTCGGCACAAAAATGGAAAATTTTAATTTTCAATAATTAACACTGAACTCGTGCTACAAATGCAAAACAGTTTTAGAAAATTTGACTTCATAAGGCCAAGATTAGCAAGAACAGTAAGTGTACCCAAAGCTGGACTCAAACCTGTGGCTCCTACGTGTCGGCACTTCCAGCACTTTAATAAACTAAATTACTGTTTCATCCTGTCTGACTGTGTGGACAGTTTTCTTGCTAATGTGTTCCATTGTCAGACTGGTCATCAAAAACAACAAAAGAGAGCAAACAGAAAACACACCTGCATCATCTGGTTGAGGAGGAGGATACTTCCTGTAGAGAGCCACTGGGGGTTATCATATTTACCTCTCTGGAATTAAAAAAATAATTTTTTTTCTCAATTTTACATAGATAGTAATAGTAAATTTGACTATAAATGCCAGTGATTTAATGGTAATACAACAGGAGCATGTTCATAATGTTCTTACTGTAATCTTCCTGTAAAGGACCATGCAGTTGTCATCATCAAAGGGGAGGTATCCACAGAGCAGAGCGAACAACAGAACCCCCATGCTCCATACATCAGCCTAGAGGTTACACGTACCACAGCAGCAGTGTTTCAGCATCGAGTGTTACAGGGAGGATTTTTGAGTCATGCACCAGTAAACATGATCAGAACCCCATGGAAGAGAGAAATCGTCAAACAGGCAGGTAATAATAGTTCATAGCAAGAACAAATGCAAACTCAGTTGACTTAAAACTATCTTAAAAAAAATTCAGACCCCAATATTTCAAAGCTGTAAACATCTAACATGTCTTACCTCTGATCCAATGTATGTTTTTCCCTGGATGAGTTCAGGAGCAGCGTATGCAGGACTCCCACAACAAGTCTTCAGCTCATAACCCAACCCCCCCTGAACAGAAGCAACCACATGACAACATGAGGAGGGTTTCATGAAACAAAAATGTAAGGTTCACACTTTGCCTCAATGTAATAAAAAATAAAACCATATGCAATTATTACTTTCAATCAAATGCACTTATTTTGCATTTTGAACACACAGAGTCAGTCAGGCAATGTAAGGATATACCTTGGGTTTGGCACATAAGCCGAAGTCTATGAGCTTCAAGTTATGGTTCTCATCAATCAGCAGGTTTTCCTAAAGTGAAGATAAATAAAACATTTCAGTTGAAATTAAACTGATAAACTGTCATAATCATTAATATACAGCACTGCACCAACTTCTCTGTATTTTGCTTTCAAGTAGCCAGACTTTTTTTTTATCTTCTGTCCAGAACCAGATCATTTTCAGAAGAACGTGTTTAAGTCACAACTCTAGTCTTAATGAATCATTCAGGCATGAAAAAGCTTTTGAACTAAAGGGATAAACCAGTGTTGTGTCTACACATAACACACAGCTTAGCAAAGAAAGAATTTTAAATTGGATCTTTAGGCTCTTTGTTATTAGCAGCCTGTCAAAAAAATCACAAGTGGTTCCAATTTATTTAATTAAATCTATATAAAAAAATAAACGTATAACAATATGACAGATATAAAAGCTTAAAACTTGACAGACAGCTGATAAACTGAAGGATGATGCATCTCTCAGGTTGTGTGGTGGCTTTGTTGGATTTTTGTATCTTGAAGACACACCTTTCAGATACTGATTATGTGCTTTACAAAATACTACTCTGGTCAAGTACACAAGTGGGACAGAAAATGAATACAAATCAAAACTTCAAAGATAAACTTTGAAAAAGCTTCGGAAAGCCTAAAGAAATGCTGAGTAGGATCACTTAAAAACAAAACCAGGCTGCTTGGAAGCAAAATGTAATTAAACTAGAATAGTTTTACATTTTAAGGGTACTGTCCATGTATTGTATCACATCCTTAATAAACACGATGGTGTTTTGTACCGGTTTAAGGTCCCTGTGTGCGTATCCCTGGCTGTGAACGTAGGCCATCGCTGACACAATCTGCCTGAAGAACACTCTGGTTTCCTGCTCCGACAGTCGGTCCTTTGCTATAATGTAATCGAACAACTCTCCCCCAGGGCAGTACTGAAATGGGTGAAAGGAGAAAAAAAAAACATTTATTTGGAGAAAAACAAAAAAATATATAACCTTTCTTACTCTTTGTACTGTTAGTTTTCTTACCTCAAGAATCATAAAAATCTGTGAAGAAGTTTCTATGACTTGGTACAGTCGACAGATATGCTGATGACTCAAGTTCTTCATGGCTTCGATCTCCAACTTTACACGGGGCAGGTCGTCCTGTGAAGAGAGATACGTTTTTTGCTTTATTGTCACAGTTTACACTGCCATCAGTAAAACATTTTAACTACGAAGAGTCCAGATATATTTTCTTCTTAGAGACTAGGGTGCTGATACTTGTAAAGTATTTTTATTAACTGTAACAGTAAGAGAGTAGCAAAGCACTGGTCAGGCTGGACTACCTTTTCTTTTTTTTGTGTGTCTTTTTGCCTAGGAGGCTGTGTCTGTTGCTTAAAACACTAAAATTTAGTAAAATTATTAGTTTTTTTTATGTTAAAGATAGCAAAGAATTGTGGGGCCTCAAAGGTCACCTTGCAAGTACTTAAGGCTCACATATGGCATAAACTTGTTATTTTTTTTATGAACAAATGACTGGACAAACAAAATACATTTACGATTACAGGTAGGGCTGCATAATATCTTTGAGCACAATATTGCAAAAGACTAGACTGCAATAGATCATAGGTAATTTTGAAGCCTTCATTGGAGATTATATTATTTTTGGTTAATTCAACAGTCTCTTTGGCCTTGATGCCCACACTTGGTTTAGATGATGTTGATGACAGAAAAGAAAGCAATAAAATTAAAGAAAAAGAAAAACTGTTTTCCTGATTATAAATGTTTTTACACTTCAGAAATTATTGCAGCATAACTTTATATCAAAGGTTTTAAATCGTTTTTTTGTTTTGTGCTTAAACAGATTTATTTTCCTAACTCACCCCAAGATCTTTCTTATTCATGATTTTGATGGCAACCTTCTCCCTTGTCAAGATGTGTCGACCCAACTTGACTTTAGCAAAACCACCTGTAAAACACACATGGTTTATAACCCACGCCAGAGAACCACGCAGATGATCTTACACATTTTGCTAATACAGATTCATGTTACCTGAGCCGATAGTCTCATAAATTTCATAATATTTATGAAGGTCTGCAGCTCCGCGCAGCTCCGTCCTTTCCACAGGCATCCTCCCTGATCCAGCTAGCCGCAAATAAACCTAAATAAGAAAATATATAAACTCCTAAATTTCCCAGTCTCAGATTAATTAAGATAATGTTTTGAGTTTAACTTGTACTAGCTAACATTTTGGCTAACTACCTAACAAAAGACGGTACTACAAAGCTAGTCTAAATTAAAAACAGCAAGATGACATATTCTGCAATGAAGAAAAGAGACTTTTCGATTATATGAAATTACCTGAGTAAGTCTGAAAACAAACGAAGACCATAAAAAAGTTCAGCATATAAAAACCATCAAGCAGAAAATGTTTAGTTTCCACAAGTTTGAATTTCGCTCTGACGTTGACGGCACTTCCTGTTTCCGGTCTGTACTCCCCCTCGTGGCGCATATTTGGTATTGCAGCCATAAAACAAGGATATGCACAGTTTCAGGATCAAGTTGAGAGTGGTGTTTTGTTATTATTCTGAACTGGGGAAACTATGTAAATCTAACCAGGTAAATCCCACTAAACGCACAGCTCTCAAACATTGCGACTCAGGGTCCAAACCTGGGATCAAACCCATGACATTATTGCTGTGAGGCAACAGTCCTAACCACTATCACAGATCACAGCAAAATGCAGCTTGATCTGATCAAATCAAGTTTTTCTCTGATGCTGCAAATCTAGTAGTTTTACAACAGTAAAGATGATAAGTTTTCTGAAAACCTTTGGAATATTTATGACATTTAATTGTCTGTATGTGTGAGTGATGATGTGAATGGTTGGCAACTTAACACAGTATTTTTCTGTTATCTGTTGGTCTTAATTCTAATATATTTTGTTGTGAACTGGCATTTACCAGATATTTTACAGCTACATCTGAGTTTTCTAACACAATTACTATTGCCGACCAAACAAATACTTTTCAGTTTCCTTTCTAAATGAAACAAAAATAATAATTATAACTGGGTGATAGTTTTATAAGGCTTCCTGCTAAATATATTTTAAATGAGGTGGGTCAAAAACATTTAACTTTTTTTTATAGTTTTATATCCTCATGCATTACAATTTTAATTATTCAGGATTGTAGATATTTTTATATAAAAATTACATTTTGTAAAGTAACATCTACCTATACTTAAACATAGTTGAACAGTTGTGCTTTCGTAAGAAACCTTGACTTGCATCACGTGTGCTTGAATAAATGTGCATCTTAAATTTCTATTTGACACAAAATCTGCATTGGTTTATTGCAGAAAAAATCTTTTACCAGGGAGTTTGCCCCTAACTTAACATTAAAAATTTATAAGTAAACACATTTGTGCAAGAAATTTTATACCCCTAACTTAACTGAAAAAACTGTCGAAAATTTTGGATTTTTTTCCCGTCAAGTTGATGCGACATCAGCTCCACAATCAGGATATTAAGACCATTGTTTTAATGGGACAGCTGGGTTGACAGCATGTAAAAGGCCATAATTCAATCACATGAACTTAAAGCACAAAAACAAACATATAAAAATGACAAATCCACATTGCATTCTGTCTCTTCTCACAAAATAATTACAAAAAAAGAAATTAAAAGCACAGAGCATGTACACACTCTCCTATTATGCAGCTATAAATGTTAGCAATGTTCCCGAGGTGCTCCGGAGTCTTTGTGTCGAAGGGTACAAGGCTGCACAGATAGTGTCCATGCAAGTAGGCTGAAAACGATGTGGGGGGGGGAAAAGAAAAACTAAGTATATATCTCTAAGGTGAGCCTAGCCTTTGGCTTGGAGGGTTGCAGGGTCCACATTCACAAGAAAATATGTATGTTTGACTAAAATCTGACACCATTACCCCAAAAACATTCAAGGCTCTCATTTCATGCTGATAAACTCATGTTTTCATATATATTTCTATGTGAACAAAAATGACGGCTTCGTCTTTTTTAAAAAAAAGTATACCTTATGTTAGTTCTTTTATTTTGCTGTGTCCTTGGCATATGAGTCAGATGTTAATGTTGTTCTTATAAAATAATTCTACAATATCCTCTAAAAACAGGAAAACTGTAAACTCCTGTTTATAGTCCAAAATTTTGACATTTTTTAACAAGATAGTACAGAAAATACTATGACAAGTGACATATTCTACTTAAATTTCACGGTCGACAACCAAAAAAATAATCTTTCAGTCCCCACCTGATTTGTTCAGCTTATTAAATGAAATATCTGGTCTGTTTTTTTGTAGCTTTGTACCAACATTCAATGATTTTGATACTGTAGAAAAACAAAGACAAATACAGTAGGATACAATACAGCAAAAATACAAAAACTTGACTCTTTTTTAATGGTAGGTTATCAGATACAAACCCAGAATCTGATCTTGACACTAAAAAAAAAAGCAAAACAAAAAAACTAAAGTTACCCCCTGAGGTGAAATAATAAAAAAACCCAGCCATGTCTGAAACCAGAATTGACTACTAGATAATTCTACTACTTGTTTGTTTTAAGTAGTGTGCTATGTAAAGGACATTAGGCAAACGTGTGTGTCTGATGTGACAGTTAACATGTGCAGTGCGAGTGCACTAGATTGGGTGGTTCTGCTCATGTGGGAGATGTTAAGCTCGGGGAAAAGTGAAGGCACATTAAATTGAGACAGAATGCGCCTCAAGAATCTAAAACAACTGTGATTTATAGGGAGGAACGTTTAAAAACAGGCAGGAACAAGAGGAGAAAAACAAGTTTAAAGTATCATTTTGATCTGAGTACTACGAGGCAGTGAATCGAGTTAAGGCCAAATTACTTGAGAACGTCCAACTTGAACGCTCAGACAGCAAAGATGATGTTAGACCTGACATACCCATGAGTTTCCAACCAGAATCACATTTTGTGTTGTAACCTGGCTTGCTACACGGGTTTTCTTTCTGAAAAGTATGTCAATTATATATAACAAGGCTTTTTATGCTCTTATTTCTGATGTTATTATGAACAATAATGTATACATGTATGTTACAAAGAATATAGATGGGTTTCAGATTATATCTCAGTAAGGAATACATCCAAGCATTCAAGGGTGAGTACTTTGGCTTTAAAACGTTAGTCTAAATATGAAGCGCACGGGTCATGAAAAATAAAACTGACATAAACCTTTCTAAAAAATGAACTGAATGGCTCACACTGTAATCAGTTAAAAACACTCTCAGACAACAATTTCTTCTTAAAGTAAAAAACAAACAAGAAACTAAGAAGAAATGTATGTTTTCAAGTTTCATCTTTTCACACTCCTCACATTTTTATGTGTAATCAGACTTTTTCAGAGTTGAAAAGGAACAAGAAAAAAAAAGAAAAAAAAAACGGAACACTTGAGTATGGAGGGCTTCAAGAACGAAGTTCAAGTTTGTCATGCCTCAAGTGCAAGTCGATATAAAAAAATGCTACAACTTGTACGATGCTCCTGTCGACGAGACAGGTTAAGCGGCAGGCCAAGACCCCTGTAGTTTTCAAAGTAAAACGGGGGCTTGGATAATGGCAGGCCAGCTTGCTCATCGGTGATGCAGTGCCTTTTCTCCACAGCACTGTGATTTCACCTCTTGCTCCTTATCTCCTTTCATCCACTTGTGTGAAGGAAGAGCAACTGTTGGGAGTTCACCATCCACAGTTTCCTATGATTAAAGGGTCACCTTCACCCTCTGCTCTGAAACGCTGCTCCTCATCTTTCTCCTTTTTATGACTTCTGTTTAGGTTGACTAACTTGTTCATGTAGTCATCTCTGCATAGTCTCTTACTCGCTGTCAGTCTCCAAGTCTGAGTCCGACCACTGCACTGGGCTCAGTTTCCCATGTCGCTGAGCGTACTCGATAACTGCCGTGTAGCAAAAATAATACTGGTCCCAGGTCTGGATGCTGAAAGCCCTCTGTGTTCGCATCCTTCGAACTGTCTGACGAACATCTACTGTGCCGACGTCTGCCAGCTGGGAGAGGCAGATGTCCAGTGTGCAGAAGGTGCCTTAAGAGAGTAGGACAGTGAGATGGAAATATTACACTTAAAAATGGTGTGGGTTCAAAAAAAGGAGTCAAACAAAACTGTTAAAATCCTGCATGTAATGTTAATATTGAGACTATTAACAATGTAAAAGCATATTGTTGCTTGTATGTTTCTTAACTTCACAATATATACCTGTGCGTCCTATGCCGGCACTACAGTGCACAATCACAGGCGGGCCCCCTGGAGGCCCCCTCCAGCTAGATCCCAGGTTGTGGACCGCAGCCTTTCTTGTCCGAAGGACGTGCTCACGGAAGTCTAACATGGCAGAAGCACTTTTAGGCACCCCAAAGTCTGGCCAGCTTACATAGAGGTAGTGGTATACTTCCCGTTTTTCTCCAGACTAAAAAAACAAACAAAAAAAACATTAAATCAATTTAGAAAAAGACAGCAACTTTCTTGGAAAAGAAATGGAATCTGCGAGTCTTTGGTCTTTTCAGAATGTGAACAGTGTCCTAAAAACTGACTGCATTATTACCAAAATCAGTACCACAATTTTTGAAATTCTCATTGTTGTAATATGCATTATCCAAACTGAAATGTATCCAAGAAGTCTTGTTTACCTGTGTGTTGTACAGTTCAAGATGGGAGAGTTTAAAGTCCTGAAACACCTGGATATGTGTATTCCTAACCAAGAAGTATCCATGCTGTTCTGTGCTGCCCTCGTCAAGAGGCCAGTACTGACCACATTTGACACGTCCACGCTCTATAACCCTGGGAACATTGTTAAATCACTTTTTATTATTCAGCCCATCACATCTGAGTTTGAATGCATGCCATAAAAAAGCATCCATAAAATAGGCTGCAGATATCTAAATATCTCACCTGGTGGTCATGACAATGATAAGTACCATCTGTTCCCAAACCATTCGCCAGAAGTCAACAAATGTTTTTGGCAAAGGACCTGAAAGACACAAAAGTCTGTCAGATGAGGGGGATTGCAAAGACCTGAGGGGAGAAGGATGGCTTAAAGAGGAAAATATAGATCATAACAGAAACTAAAGTCTGCTGTGAAAGTTTTAAGTACTTTTGATGTAGAGAAAATAATCATCTGAACACATTGATGCAATATTTGTAAATACAAATCCATAGCCAGTAAATCTTTCATTTACAACACAGAATATTATCTAAAGACCAGAGATTAAATTATTAGAATTAAAAAAAAAAGAAATTTCACATAAAAATTGTGTCATTGTTAAAAATCACTAAAAACTACATTTGACCATTTAAATTGTTTTAGTCAAAAGTAGGTCAGGACAATCACTTACCAATTGCTTTCATTTTAATGTACTGAAACTAAGCTAATCAGTAAATACAAAGTACTTGCAGATCTTAAATATACAATAAATATGAACCATATTAAACTCAAGGCAAACAGTGTCTAACCCTGAGTAGCGATGTAAGCGTTGCTCCTCTTGTACCCATCCATGAAACTGGCATTAATGTAATCCGATGTCTGCAAAACAAATAAATAATCTGTAATGCCTGATGATACAACCTACTGTCTTCTGTAAAGGGCAGGGATGTAGTCAAGACCAGTTGTTCAGAGACCAAGACCAAGACCAGACCCTTCAAAACTAAGACCAAGACAAGACCTTCGAAGACCAAGATCAAGACCGAGGTTGAATGTTTAGAGTTCAACAAATATTTCAGGACATAGTTAATTAATCAACCAAAACTACTTCTTCCTGGGCGGCTGTGGCGGAGTGGTTAAGGGAGCCGTCCCGGAACCGGAAGGTTGCCGGTTCGATACCCGGTCCAGCCGTCTCAGTCGTTGTGACACTTGTGACAAGACACTTCACCCGCCTTGCCTACTGATGGTGGTCAGGGGGTCCGGTGGTGCCTATGCATGGCAGCCTCGCTTCTGTCAGTGTTTGCCCCAGGGCAGCTGTGGCTACAATGTAGCTTACCATCATCAGTGTGTGAATGTGAGGGTGAATGTCTGAAGTGTAAAGCGCTTTGGGGGTCTGGAAGGACTTAGAAAGCGCTATATAAGTTCAGTACCTAGTTCCTATTAAGCTAATAATTGTCATAATAAACTAATATTAGTTATTAAATGCAGTTAGTTATTAAACTGAATTCATCAGCTTACATTCCACAATTGTATGATGAATTTAAAAAAGAGCAAGAGTAATAAAGATTTGCCATATTTAAAAATAATAAAAACTTTAAAGTTTAAGCGTTTCAAAAAGTGTATGTTTAAAAGTAGCTTTTAAAAAGAAAACTGACACTTTTTACATGATTATAAAACTTAATAGTATGATTGCCAATATTACTGCAAGTAATTTTTGTGTAAAGTAGACCCTTCACATAAACCCTAGTTTATGTATTAAGTATTAAGTAAGTATTAGGGTTGTATTTTTTGTTAGAAGAATAGAGGAATTCTCATTTACATCAAATGACATGGATTTTTTAAAAAAGGTTTTAAAGGGGCTATATCATGTAAAATCAACTTTTTTGAGTTTTATATCATGTTATAATGTTATCCTCTCATCAAA
>JAUBOC010000127.1:4799443-4816864 GCA_032275365.1 Anablepsoides cearensis | reverse complement strand
GAAAGTGAAGGGAAGAAAACTTTTCTATTCTATTTAAACACAAAAACAACATTTTAATAACAACTAAAGGGGACATAAATACTTTATTATGGTATAGTATTTAAATATATGCCTGAGAAACACATAATATAACCCCTTTAAGTTCTTGCCAATACCATGACAAAAAAAACATAATTGGCTGTTCCAGTGCAAGCAGTGATCAGCTGACTTGTATGTAGAAAAGAAAGTGTTGGGTCCACCGGGGAAATCCCCTGTAGACTTTGCCAGTCCACTCCTGGAGCAGACAGACATTAGACCTAAACTTAGAAGGCCAAGTTTTGAAGGCTGGTCGTTTAAGCTTTGAGCTCTGAGGAGAGACAAGCAAAGCAAGACCAGAGGCTCCAGCAGCACGGACAGTTCAGATACAACCTGGGATGAAAAAATAAATAACTAGGCTATTTTATAAACAGATTGTGTTTTAGACTGCCTAATTGCTAACAGATATATTCTGACACAAAGTGCAGCCATGACTGGTTCTGAATGACAGCTTTATAGCAGACAGCTACTCTCCCCTCTTCCTGGTTCTGCACACCGGTGCAGAATCTTTTCACATTTTTTTTCTGAGATGGCGGGATGCAGCTGCACACTTTTGATTCACATGCAGTTTATTTTTGTGCGTGTGCAGGTGAAAATCAAGGGGAGTTACGTTTTTGTATTTTTCTCTACAAAAACTATTACAGTCTTGACCCAAATTGTTGTAACCCTTGCAATCGAGGCCGAGACAAAGACCAACACGTGACAATCTTAAACCGAGACCAGAAAAAACATGTTGAGGCCGGTCTTGAGCCCTCCATCCCTGGTAAAGGGACAATAAATACAACTAATAATACAGGGTTCACAAATAAACCTAAACATAAATCAAACACATTGTTAATTCCAGTGAATCCTTTATTCAATTTATGTAGCAGTCAATTGAAATATTCATTATCAGAAAATATTATTGAAATAAAATTAACAATGATTTGTCAGAGATTGACAAAAAGAACAGAAATTAATTATTACCTCATCTTCATCGTCACAGAGCTGACAGAGTCGCACTCGTGACTGATCCAGGCAGAGAACATCACTGTACCGGTTCTTAATCTGATTAGACAGTTTCCTGCAAAAATGGATCTGAGTTTAAAATGAAGCTGCACGATGAGACGGAGTACATCTGTAACAATGTTCACCAGCTGAAACAAAAACACTGCAGAGTGAAGAGACTTACTTTGAATAGTCGAAGGTGCCTGCAGGAGGCTCCTTGCGGATGTCTTCATACTCCTGATAGATCCCCCTCTTCTTCTTCCTCTTCACATACTCCACCAGCTCATGCACCGTCATGCCTCCTTGGTCTGGCATGTGAACGGACACCTCAGAGTAGCGGTTCTCATCATCAGGACCCCATGATGAAGACAAAGGTGGGGATTGCGAGGAAGGCTGGTTAGGAGGGCGAGGCAGAGATTTCTGAGGCAACGGAGGCACCCCTTCCTCCTCATCTCCCTCTTTCTCTGGCTCATTCTGGGGCCTGTTTGTTGCCTCTCCATCTGCTGCATCTCCATCATCTTTACGTGAAAGGGACGTGTCGAGGGGAGTGTCTGACTGGAGAGGAACTTGGCAGCCGCGCCCATTTATGTTTATACTCGGACCAGCGACACTTGTGTTGGCTGCACTCAGCGCTGAACCGTTCCAGTGTTGGTGGTTCCCCTGCGACTTGTCTGCACCAGAATTTGAGCCATGCTGATGCTGGCTTAGGCCTCGAGTCCTGCAATCCACTCCATCAAAGTGGTTGTGTGGGTTAGCATTGTTGTCACCGTAGCAGTTAGAGTTAGCCACGGCTCGCTCTGTACCTAAATGTGCATTCACGTGTGTGTGGGGCAGCGTGGCCCCTATGCTCGTGTTGCTGTTGTCTAGGCTGTAGGAGCGCAACAAGCTGCCCACACAGTCGTGTGCGTCGTGTTCTTGTGTGTCACCCTGAACGGTGTTGGTTTGCATGTTAACACAGGACTGGATCCAAGCTACGTGGCTGCACTGGGATGTCCCACCCAGATGTTCTGGAAGGGAGGAGACTGGGATGTGATTGGCCAACTCATGAGCTTTCACTGTGCATACCTGGTAAGATGAAAAAGAGAGTAAAAAAATCCAATGTTTAACTCAAGATGTTGATTCCTGATGGCAACTAAAGACACATACCCTTTCCCTCAGCTTTTCTCGCACAAAAAGGCGAAGAACTGCAAAAGGTGCTCGAAACCAGAGTGGAGAAGACACAATGAAGACACATTTTAGACGAGCTGGAAACGCTCCCTGAGAGAAACAAGGAAAACAAGAAGAGTCAGAAATTCTGTAAAAGTTTAAAGGCAGCCACACAAGAGAAACAGCAGATGCTTTTTTTCCCACCCTGAATATTTACCTTGAGCAAATCAAGAATCTTGACACATAGATCGTAGTCAAAATTACCATAAGTTGAGTTTGTCATGTCATAAATAAATATGAGTCCATCCTTTTGAGTTTGTATACTGGAAAGGAATAAAGAAGACAGAGAGTCAAAAACAGTGAGACTTTACACTTCCTAAACGATTTGAGCTGATTCTGCAAGTTTTAATGTTTGCTGTTGAACTTTGGTTTAAATTTATCCAAGTACTTCCTGTGTTTTGTAAGAGTTTGCCTAAAAATGACTCCTAAAAATTAAATGAAAGAATTTGCAACAACTAAAAAATGTCATAAAATTTATAGATTTTTATTTTACACATTAGTGTTCTCTTGTCATAAGTACTTCAAGGAACATGAACAACATGCACAAATCTTCAAAATACTTTTTAGAAGCAATAAAAGTAAAAATGACAATATACAGACTATAATGGAAACAAAACACATTGTTGAAAAGTGGCACATCAACAACAGCAAAACTATTTAAAAAAGTAAAAAGTAGATGATTAGACCTTCACCTCTCTATGGCTTTGTCCAGCTGATAGATGATGGCTTGTAGAACAGCCTTATGGGTGGTGGCATTCGGCCGATGGAGGCGGGCAGTGAAGAGTGCCAGAGCGGCACCCTTAGCATCTCGACCAGGCTGGTGGAAACAAGAACAGGTCATAGACATAAAAACATAGTCTCATCCTCAGTCCAAACAATATAGATATTCACCATACTGGCAGCAAATCTTTTCATGCTCCTGCATCTCATTCAAAGCTAAATATCACCTGCAATCAGTGTTGACAGATACGATATTTACAGTTTTCATAAGAGATCTAGGATCGAGCCCCACCCTTTTTTCTTCTGAACATGTTTATTTACCACAATCAACATAAAAAATAATAAAACAGTAATGAGATTGTTAATTTGTAAACAAATACTTAACCATGTGCATGCAGAGACACAGCTACATAAACAGATGCTGTCTTCAATGACTTGCATGTTGTTTTGTTTGTGTTTTGTGATCATGGAATTACAAACTAGTGTTCCTCTGTATTGTACGTGTTCACACCTGTATTACGACTCACCAGAACTGTAAATTTGCCACTCAGCAGCTCAGAGCGGAGGGGCTCATCGTCTGGGTCTAAATTGATGATGTCTTCTCTGATTCTTGTGTTCTAATGATGAGAATGTCAGAATGGACAGGGAGATGTCAGCCTCTTTTGTGTGCATCTTTAAAACAACAGCTAATGAAAAAGTGTTTAATTACCAAAACCCATTTTGCACTGAATAATAAGAGTTTCAAGAAGGACTTTTAGGTTCTGAAATCAGGGATTTAAGCAGCTACTAGTTGTTTAGGACAAGCAAAATCCTAAATATTACAACACTAAAAAAATGATTTAATACAATGCATTAGTCCTTAAACATATCAAATGAAACTACCGGTAGCTGTTCTTTGTTTTAGAAAAGTATCTTCTAGAGTTGCCAGCATTTGGAGAACATGAACAAATCAGGTATAATTTAAACTACGTATTACTGGGTGAATTTGTCAACCATTCTCCCCAACATTTTCTATACTATTTATGACACTTTGTGTTTTATTATTGATAAAAACAATGTTAGTATATTGTATTACCAATCAAAACAAAGCTGTACCTTATAGGCCTGGAATAGATCAATGGCTCTGGAGACGTCAAACTTCCGGGCCATAAGAAACTTAACAGCTGTAGGTTGTGAGACAAGCACAGCGCTGTGAGGTAGCTCCCTGCTACGCACCTCATTCAGGAACTCCTCCACAGCCTGAACAAACACAGCACACAAGACAGCAGATGTAAGATAAGACAGTGGATGTTTGGAAAAAATAAAGGCAGTGCTATTTATTGTGAGAGGCAATACATTAAAGCTTAAATTCAGAAAGAGGAGCAAAACATGAAGTTGAGAAGATTGAGGATGAACATGAACATGTAAAGGAAAATCCACAAATCTAATTACCCCCTCATCTTTCCAACTTTTTAATTATCAAAATAACATTGTGACAGACACTAGCTGGAAAATGATGTGGATGAAATAAAACAACTGACAGCAATAAGCTCCTTTCCCCAAAATCAGACGGTTTTGTCCTTTAAACTGAAAGCCAGAAAACGACAACAAATAATCTCATCAGCTACATAAAAACCTGAATCAATGCAATTCACTTTATTATCTAATAAGATACTCGTTTGTCCATCTTCCACTCTTCTAGTTAACCCCCTAATTTTCACATCAACAACACACAAATGCTCAGTTCCTATCTAAAATATGGACTGACTACCTTTAACCCTGAATTGCTGCAGTCATCAACATCAAAACAACTTTATTTTCAATGCAAATAATAAAAGCAAATATTTAATCCCATTCTGCAACAACCTTTAGAGTTTGCACATAAAAACTAAGCATAAGTGGGACTTATACCTGTATGTGTCCCAGAAAGCAACCGGCCCCATCTCTTCTTGTCAAATCACTTAACGCTGTATGCTTCACTATTTATTTGGTCTGACATTAACACATAGAACTAATCTGCTGTCTGAATCAGAAACTTCAAACACAAGATAATCTGAAGTGGTGAACTGCAACATGTCTGCCAACAGCTTCTTATAAGGCAGGAATCAACAAATCAGTTTGTACAAAAGAGGGAAATAAACCCAGAAGGGCCTGCAGTTCACAGTATTTGAGTCACATTTGTTTGTCAAAATGAGTTTCTAAATTTTGTACTGTTATTTAAATTCCCACCTAGTATTGATACGAAGTTTGAAGTTTTAGTGTGACATCCCTCACTCAGACTCCAGAGCTTCTTGTTTCATGAAGTCTGTTTCTAAATGTAAAGCCCACAGTTCATTAAATAAACTGTTATTTTCTTTTGGTGCATAAAAATAAATTTAGGGATGGAAATAAATCACACCAGAAAAAGAGAAATCTGGTAAATCTCATGTGTATGTTAGCACTGATTCAGACAAGACAGCAACGTGTCATTAGTTTCAGAAACAACCTTCAGAGTTGTGATTTAGCAGACTGATGTTAAACACCAGCCAAGCTGGAGAACAGTGGGGAGTGTGTGTTTAAGGTATCGAGTAGATATCATGCCGATGAGACAAGCTGCCCCAATCATAGCGGGTAATATCAGATTCGCGTGACTTTTGATTTGTTGAATCTGATCCACCCATTTTACTAGAAACCTATGACAACAACAATGCTAGGAACCGGGGGACCATTTCCACGAACTCTTGACAGGCAGTAGTAGATCCGACACAGATGCTCACAACTGGACTTGGCTGATTTTCATGTCGTGAAAAAGACCTCTACAATTAAAACATCAAACTTGTTTAAAGTATCAAAAACCTAAATTTTAACCCTACAGTTAAATTTTTGACAAGAAAGCGTTGTCGAGTAGACTCCAGGCAGGTCAATAATAGCTATTAGCAGCTAGGTTGCATGTGGTAGCTAAATCTCTGGTTAAAATAAATTAACAGTGCTTGTTAAGAATAACTAAAAGCAACAAAGTTACGCTCTTATAAAATAATAAGCACGCTGAAAACCTATATGGAAGCCACAGTTAGCTGAGGTTATCAATAGAGGGAACAAACTAAACACATTGCCGGCTAAATTATCCTCTTTTCGCTATCAGGCTAACACACATGCTAACTGCTGTCAGTCACACCGGACTCAGCTCGACTAACGGGCCACGGTTTTTTACTACATCATATTATTTCCAAAATGACTGCGTGGTTTAATATGTTGGAAAAATCATCAGAAAAATACAAAACTGATGATGACATATGTTCACACTGAACATTACAGGTAAGACGAGGGGAAAAAGGTCTAGAAACCCTTACCAGCTGCTCCTGAGTTGTCAAGGCTTCCGCCATCTTGAAGCCTCCGCAACGTCGCAGCGGGCGCGCCCACTGTCCGCTCGTTCACGCCCAGAGGCGTGGTGACGGTGTTGTACGTAGGAACCTTCAATGAGGGGCACGTGTATTCCATCGGACAGTTATAGGGGTGGACCTCCGGCGGCCTTTTTGATTTTAGGTTTGTTTGTATTATGGTTTGTATTACCAAACAGGGGTTATTTACACGTAGCAATTTAAAATAAATTGTGAGTAACTGACGCTTGTGTTTGCGTATTTCCAAAAACATATGTATATATATTTTTATTTCCGTGAAAAGAGATACGTAATGAACACGTATGCCACTTTAATTAACATTAAAACGTTTTTCAAAAGTAGTCCAACTTAGGAGTATGACCTCGGGTCCTCTGAAAAAGAAAAGCTACTTGGGACAGCACCAAATCAAAAAGAAGACAAGGTACGATTACAGTGCTAATTTGTTTATTTTGATATTATATGATTTATACATATCTCTGTTGCTTGAAAGCGTCCCCCAGAGTGTTTTTAATTAACAATATGTGAGTCTGATTACAATTATGTATTTCTGAGCATAGCATCCTAGATGATGTGCCATATGAAGATGGGAAAGTGCTGCAGAAAACATGTTCTCTGTCAGACAAAACAAACAAAACACATAGCATCAACAAACATAGACCCATGGTGAGTGTGAAGTTGTTATGATTTTTTAGCATCAATTTTTAACAGTGTTTATTAAACAAATGTGTACTGTTGTTTTCTGTTAGGGTGGAAGACCACCTGTGTTACAGGAAGACTCTACTTTAGCTCTTGATGAAGAGATCCTGCAGGTTTTGGATGCTGTTGATATTTCAAAAGCTGTAATAGACAAGTCTTGTTCAGTAAACAGGCAAAATAAAGAAGAACCAACATCATCAGCCGCTTCTGCATTTCCACGACCCGGTACACTTACTGTACTCAGTAAAAAGGAGAGAGACTCGGTGCAGATGAGAAATGGGGCATGTCTTCAGCACACAGACCAATTCCCGGGTCCTCAGCTTTTGGGGGATACAAAAAGACCAGGATGGAGATCTGACTGCAAAGACCTTGCTCAGAAGCTTCTCTTCAGTGAGGACTCTGGGAATGTGGGCCGTTCAAAACCTTCCTGTGTCAGCATTCTGCCTGGTCAGGAAACACGAAACAGTCAGAAAGCAGGCAGCTCCAACCAGTAAGTCCTGACTGAATTATTACTGTCCTGTTTATTCTTTCAGATGTTTTTGCATCAACCTGCTCACTGTCTGTGTTCATAATTAGGTTGATGGTCACAAGAAAAAACTCTCCTTCTAGCAACGACGCACATAGGTTGAGCAAAAATGATGAGCCAGCCCTGGATGTATCCACAAACTATATCTTGTTCAGCCCCACCCGACTCGCTGCAGCTGTGAAGCGGGCCAAGCTCCAGCAATCGTTACAGAATCAGTCGGCTTCTGTGCTCACAGTCCCCAGCGGCTTGGAGCTCAGCACTCTCAGTGACACACTTCCTCAGCCAGGTGAAGCATTTTCATCCACAGCAGAAAAACTGATTATTTAGGCTTTTGTTTGTGTATCTGTCTTAGAAAACTTACATTCTGTCAGATTAGGTTAGTCATGAAGATGGGGGTAAATAATGCATATTAAACACAGTTAAATCAAAGGTTTGAGGGCAGTGGGTACAGTGGATGCTTAGTTTGGGATTTTTGACAATAATTAGATTTTTTGATAATGTTTGTATGTTGTGCTCCTCTGTAGGCATTGCCCTGTGTGCTCCTGTGCAGCAGGCTGACAAACTGCTGTTATCCAGCTGGGGTTTACCAAAGCCTGTTTTAGAGCGCTACCAGAAACATGGAGTCACTCAAATGTTTGAATGGCAGGCTCAGTGTCTCACTGTGGGACGGGTGCTGCAGGGGGGGAACCTGGTGTACTCCGGTAAGGAACATTTTTGAATAAAGACGTGTCTTTATGGTCTCCCTTTTTTAAATAACTCTTTGTTGTTAACAAATTTAGCACCAACCAGTGCCGGCAAAACTCTGGTATCAGAGCTGCTGATGCTGAAACGCGTCTTAGTGACCAGAAGAAAAGCTCTCTTCATATTGCCATTTGTTTCTGTGGCCAAGGAGAAGATGCACTACCTTCAGGTGAAAAAAATGATGGACACATTGCATGGATGTTTTGCACATTTTGTTGTTTATGTGCAGGTATTATATTTGTACCTCTGTTCTTGCAGAGCGTATTTGAAGAAGCTGGTATTCGTGTGGAGGGTTACATGGGAAGCACTTCAGCTGCTGGAGGTTTCACAACACTGGATGTGGCTGTTTGCACCATAGAAAAAGCTAATTCTCTAATCAACAAACTTATTGAAGAAGATAACATGGATCTCCTTGGTAATACATCAGTTATAACTCTACACATGATTAAATACCAGCTAGTTTTATATATTTGCTTTGAAATCCTGTTTTTTTCCATTACTTTTTTGTTTATAGATTAACAGATTAAATAATAAATCAATAGAAGATGCTGATTTATGAGTTTTTAAGCATGTTATTATGCTAGGAATGGTGGTGGTAGATGAGTTACATATGGTTGGTGATTCTGGAAGAGGATACCTGCTGGAACTGCTCCTCACCAAAATTCGCTACATTGCACAGAAGCAGAGCAGCACAGGGTTTGAGTTCTTACTTTTGTTTCTGAAACCTTTTTATTTTTTTTAAATCAATGAAATTTCTTTGCAAAATGTGTTAATTAGTCTTTCTACAGGTCTCTTTTGGAGGGTGTGCAGATAATTGGTATGAGCGCCACTTTGCCAAATCTCTCGCTCCTGGCTGGCTGGTTAGATGCAGAGCTTTATCAGACAGACTACAGACCTGTACCCCTGCAGGAACATCTCAAAGTGGGATCTAACATCTTTGATAAGAGCCTCTCTGTGGTGAGGCAGTTCACTCCTGCTCTCAATGTCAAGGTAACTGGGATTGTTCATAATTCATAGTTTATAAAAGACCCTTTATCCCCCAAAAAAGGTTAAATACTGTGGGGCACAGATAGGCTCACAAATCATTTAAACTCAATGTTTGATTAAAAGCAACACAGAGTCAAAACACATTATGAAATTTTACTTGTAAATCTAATTGCTGTTTGAAACTGGCTTTATGATTTCATTTTGAAAGAGTTGCCAGCAGTATCTTTGTTTAATGTTAAAACAGAGGGATGCTTATGTTCATCAGTGTTTCTTTAAATATCACTGTAGGCATTTGGCAGCTCAAAAGACCAGCTTATTTGGTTTTAGATGCAAAATCAATTTGCAGCTTAAATTTTTGTGGCAGTCCTCAGAAGACTTGAGGATGCAGAGTCAGATTTTGGTTTGGCAGTCGATCAGTTTTCCACTTCAATTCAGCTCATCTTAAACTCCTCCAGGCTTATAGAAAACAAAAACATTTTTTAAATTCTGTTTATGGATGTTTTTTTTAATTTTTTTTATTATTATTTATTTTTATGGTAGTTTTAACTTTAATTTGAATATTGCACAATCATATAACAGACAGGATTTTATCATTTCAGACTCATTTTGTGTCATTTTTATACCTCAACATGATTTTTCAGACAAAAGTTGATTGCTGCCATCAGTTCAGATGGGCATTCAAAAAAATGTGTGTTCAGTTAGGAAAAATGTATAAAGAAAAACAAAATAATAAATCATAGCATTCTGTTTTGTTTACATTTTATATTGCACAAAAACTATTTTCAAAGAGTTGCAGTTAAATATGTTTTCAGATATTTTTCTCATTTGTATGAGTGCTTGTTGTTTCTGTTTAAAGGGTGATGATGAGCACATTGTGAGTTTGTGTTATGAGACAGTGACAGAAGGCCACTCTGTGCTCCTGTTCTGCCCCTCGAAGAACTGGTGTGAAAAACTGGCAGATATTATCGCTAGAGAGTTCTTCAATCTCAGACAAACTGGTAGGAATGAGAATAAAACTTATTAAAATATAGTTCAGAAGTGACTTAATTGAAACTAAGTAAAACAATTGTTTATGTGATCTTTCTGTATGTTTTGTTTGCTTTGAGTTGTTTTAGAGTAGAATGTATCAAAGAGCTCTGATTGGGTTGTTTTTGTTCCAGATCGTCGGGGTGAAGCTCAGCCGCAGCCAGTGGATCTGGATCAGGAGGGCCTGCTGGATGTTATGGCTCAGCTGAGGCGAACGCCAGCAGGTTTAGACCGCACCCTGCAGCGCACTGTACCGTGGGGGGTGGCCTTTCATCACGCTGGTGAACACATTCACTCAAACTTTAACAAACAACAAACCAGAATGCAACCAAAAAGATTATGATTATAAGATAAAGTTTCACTCTACAGGTTTGACATTTGACGAGCGTGACGTGTTGGAGGGGGCATTCCGTCAGGGCTTGGTCCGAGTCCTGGCTGCCACATCCACCCTCTCCTCAGGGGTTAATCTTCCGGCCCGTCGGGTCATCATCCGAACCCCAACGTTCAGCGGACGCTTGCTGGATCCGCTCACATACAAACAGATGGCAGGACGAGCAGGAAGAAAAGGAGTGGACACTATAGGTATGAAGGGAAGAAAGAGAATAAACCTTTGTTGCTTTGTATGTATTTTTAGTGTCTTTTACTTTTCCTGTACTGTAGGTGAAAGTGTGCTGGTGTGTAAACAGGCAGAGCGTCAAAAAGGTATTAGTCTCCTTAATGGGGTTCTTCAGCCAATCAAGAGCTGCCTGGTGAGAAGGGAGGGTGAAGGTGTGACCACCAGCATGCTGAGAGCCATCCTGGAGGTATTAATGTCTATCCTTCAAATACAAAAAGTCAAAGAAAACATCTTTATACTTAACAAAATTGGCATAGTACACGTGATTTTACCCATTTTGTCACATAACTGGCCTATTTGCCTTTGAATTTGTCTCAGTAAAAGTGAAACAGGAAGTGACATCAAAGGGGAACTCATTAATAAAATAAACTTGCTGGTTTCTGTTTATTAAAAATTTTTTTATAAACTAATTCTTCTTCATCTCTCTTTGAAAGCAACTAAAAATAATCTAAAGAAACATCAGATTCTTCTCTACAGTCTGTGGTATTAGCTTATGTAACAATGCTCTGTTCACATGCAGACATTCCCTTTTTACATCACTTCCTGTTCCTTCACATGCAAATATCTCAACAACCATTTAGCTCAGCGATGTGAAATTTGTTTTGCAATATATTATCATTGTTATCTTTCCAAAAATGCATTCATGTTTATTACAACAATTTGATGTCACAGGCACTTTAATTTGTTTTTATGTCTTTTTTTCCTCCAGATAGTTGTTGGTGGTGTTGCCAGCACTCCACAGGATGTGAGCCAGTATGCTTCATGTTCCCTTTTAGCTGCAAGCATAAAATGTGATGGCAAGAAAGAATCTAATGAAGAGGCAAACAGAGGAGCTATTGAGGCCTGTGTTGAATGGCTGATGGGAAATGAATTCATTAGTATTCAGAAGGATGGACAAGGTGATGCCACAACTAGGGCTGCAGAGCTTTTTCTTATTACTTTTAACTTGACATATACAAATTTAACAGCGCTGCTACACAACATGACAAGTAACATTTGACATTTAATATATTTATTTTATCTAATACTTTCCCTGTAAGTTTACTCACTGCACATTCTCTGATGATTCTGCATTTCCAGATGAGCAGTACTGTCCAACACAGCTTGGTGCCGCCACTCTTTCGTCCTCCCTCTCTCCTCCAGAAGCTCTGGGAATTTTTGCAGACCTCCAGCGGGCCATGAAGGGCTTTGTGCTTGAAAATGATTTGCACATTCTGTATCTGGTATTGTGATTCAACAAAGAACCATGTTTGTTTATCTTTCAAACTCCTTTTGTGCAATTAGCAAAAAAATAAAAAGTAAAATCCTATGTTTTTCAGATCACCCCACTGTACGCAGAGTGGACCACCATAGACTGGTATCAGTTCTTTTGCTTGTGGGAGCAGCTGCCGTCATCGATGAAGAGGGTGGCAGAGCTGGTCGGTGTCCAGGAGGGCTTCCTAGCTCGATCTGTCAGCGGAAAACTTGTTGCCAAAACAGAGAAGCAGCTCAGACAAATGGCTATTCATAAACGGTAAAGCCCACTTCATCCTTTCACATAAAATACCAACTTTATGTACATCTTTTTACTAACAACTTCTCAAATTCACATTTGTTTTCTGTTAAGCTAAGAAGAAACAAAAATACTTTCAAAGTAGATTGATAACAAATCCAAACAAGCAAAAAGTCCCTCTTGCACACTATACAAACTTGCAGAAAACTATTGTTGCGTTTTTTAGGTCAATAGACCTTCATTAACTTTGCCTTCTGCTCTGGTCAGTTAAAAAATATTAAATGCATTGCACCAAAATCTTATCTCTAATATTTGTACACATTTATCAATCTACCTAAGTTAAAAAAAAATCAGTGGCATCTAACAATAAATTTAAATCAGTCATGTGCTGAAGAATAAGTGTGCAGACTTCATTAATTCCATAGAAACTAACCTGTATAATATCCTCCGAAGAACCATCTTTTAAATCTCTTTACAGGTTTTTCACGACTCTTGTCCTACAAGATCTGGTCAACGAGGTTCCTTTGGGAACTGTTGCATCAAAATACAACTGCAGCCGTGGGCAGCTACAGTCTCTGCAGCAGTCTGCGTCTACATATGCAGGTGCTGTTTGTGTCTGCATAAATTACACTGATGTTAAAGTCTGCAAATGATTACAGTAAAAAATGTGGCTCAGATGCAGTTTCTCTGAATCCAGACCTTTTATAATCACTGTCTTATATTCAAATAAAGAAAAACTGTTTTCACTGTCAGAATTCTACAGCATTGGTCACTTTTAGACCACTATCAGACCTCTTTTTCATCCCCTCAGGTATGGTAACAGTGTTCTGTAAGCGTCTGGGTTGGCACAACATGGAGCTGCTGTTGTCTCAGTACCAGACCAGGCTGAGCTTTGGAGTCCAGAGGGAACTAGTCGATCTGGTCAGGATTTCTCTTCTGAACGCAACACGAGCCAGAGCGCTCTACGCCCAAAGTCTCTGTACTGTTGCTGAACTTGCCAGGGCCTCTGTAGCTGACGTGGAAAAAGCCTTGCGGAATGCTATCCCATTCAAGAGGTAGGTGTGCACCAATCTGTGTTTATTCCAATAAAATTATTTTCTGATGTGCTTAAGTTTACACTGCCGAATTCTCAAAACAATCAAACAAATTTACAATAGTTATTGATGCACATTCAAGTTTGTCCATCCTTTTTCATTTAGTGTGAGCATAAATAAACATATTGAATTTTTATTAATTAAAACATTAAGGAATAAAAACAGAAGCAGCAAATTCCTTTTGAACAAAATCTAAAGTGACTCTTGTTTTGTTGGGATCATCAGCTCAAAGCGTGCTGTAGATGAGAGTGAGACGGAGGCAGCGGAGAGACGAAACCTGCGCTGCGTTTGGGTCACAGGTGGACGGGCTCTGACAGAACAGGAAGCCGCTGTTGAGATCGTCTCAGAGGCAAGGCTCCTTCTTCAGGAAGACCTGGCTCGGTTGGGAATTAAGTGGGATCCAGCAGCGCTTCCACCAGGGTGTCCTTCTACTTGCATCCCGGATGATCAGCCCAGTGGAGACTCGGACTCCCCATCTGTCTCGTATGTCAGCCCACATGGCGTACGAGCAGACAGGGCTACAGAGCAGAAGAGCAGAGTCACTGAGGTGCACAGAGAGGAGAATAACACTGAGAGGAGGATGGTTGATGGGAATGATGGGGAAGATATGTCTGAACCAAAAATCAGAGAAACAGTCAGGGAAGTTTTAGTTGAAGGAGACAAAGAAATTACAAATAAATCAACAATAAGCAACACAAATGTTTTTAAAGAAAACAATAAAAAAGAACGGTTAAAGCAGGAAGGTGAGAAGTGCAAACAATTCAACCCAAAAGTGAGAGAGACAAGTAAAAGAAGTGTATCAACTACACCAGAGCATCCTAGTTTGGATGGCCCTGCTGATGAAAGAAACTTAACCCAGGAGTTGGATGAGATCATTTCCAGCCCTCTGCCTCATATTCCTTCACATCCTCAACCATTACCTTCTCCAGCACCACCTCCACGCTTCAGAGCCCCAATATCGTGTCTGGAACATCAACAAGGTGTGTCCACAAGCAGAGAAAAACAAGAGTCCCTCACAAAGCTTACTGTATCCCCCCTGCAGCCGGGGAGACTGAAGCACTCCAGAGCATTAAGTAAAGTCCTTCAGTCCATGCAAACAAGCAAAAACCCACAGGATGATGTAGAGCTTGCTGAAAGATCAGACCCGAAAACTACAGCACCTGCCCCTGTGCAGGAAGACCCTCAAGCTGTTTCTACACCTACACCTGCAGATCTGATAAACTCTCCTCTGTCCGTGTCTCCTGCCTTTCTCCCCACGTTCACTCCCGAGGCCAAGAGAAGAAGGATTGATGACAGAGTGGTGGATAAATTTTCATCCCCTGAGCTCTATGCAGGCAACAGGTCCGATGAAGAAGCTGAGGAACAAGTGAACATGGATGGAGAAAGTTTTGGCGACAGCTTCGACCTGGACACTCAGACAGAAAGAATCATCGCTCAACAGACCTGCAGAGATAAAAGTGAAGATCAGGTGGTAGAGATGCAGATGAGAGAAGACGAAACGGTAAAAGCAGATGTGAGAAGAAATGAACTAGAAGCTCATAACATAGCATCTCCAAGATTTGATACTTCTCTCACAGATAGCCAAATGGAGCTCATTCTTAACACCTGCCACAATGTAAGTGACTTTATCATCTTTAATAAAATAAAAAAATATCACTGTGCTTTTTTAAAAATCTAAATCTGTTGTCTCAGATGTCCTCTAACCCAGCTGCTGGTGGTAACGACCAAGATAAAGATGAAGATGCGTGTGATGATCAGGTCCCTGAGGCTAATCCAGCTGCTGTCCAGAGTCCCAACAGAAGCAGCAGCTTCCTGTTCGACAGCATGTACGACAGCCCTCTCCTGGTAGCTCCGAGGCCAAACCAGATGCCTGACCAGCCAGATCAGGAACAGTCTCCAAGCCAGGAGGTTGCTGTGGATTGTCCTCTTCCTTCAACCCACCAGAAACGTAGCAGCGAGCTTCTTGCCAACCAAGAAGCCGAAGAGCAGGAGGCAGTCCAGTGGGGGGAGTCCTTCTTTAATCTGTCCGAGTGGGGGGACTCGCTCTTGGTGGGTGAACACTTCCTGGATAGACAGAGTTTGTTGAGACACACAAAGAGGACTGAGAGCGAGCGAGAGCTGCAGCAACCAAACGAAGACCGTGATGAACCTCTGTTAATTTCACAGCTTGGACACATACAGCCACTGCTTACAGCTGATAATCATCAAACACATAGTAGAAAACCATTTAATAGTAAAGATTTTGAACTAAATGGGAGGCAGGAAATGATTCACGAAAAAGGTAACGCTGTCTCAGCACTCTCTGTCGAGCAGGGAAAAAATGGAGAGAAAGTTAATAATGCTGTTTTTACACATGTCCAAAATGACTCTGAAAGTGCTCTTTATTGCAGCCCTGGTTTACAAGAAATCTTTGACCGCTGGCCCAGTATGTCTGACCAGTCAGGTTCAGAAAACCCCCAGACACAAGCTGCTGCCTCAAATACACCAGGTGTTCCAGAGTTACCACAGCCAGAGGTGCAACTAGGTAGAAAAAGGAAGATGTCCCAGTCCGATGCTGCCAAAAACGACGTCCACAAGGGACACAGTTCAAGACACGAGAGGGAGAACACGCCAGAGAGACCAGACTCTGCCGGCGACCTCATTCCCCCAACTCAAGACAGACCACCAGTCACCCCGAGAGTAAAACTGACCACCTCCTCTGTGCAGTCACCTGTCACCACTCAGCCACTTCAACAGTCAACTCCCTCAAACCATTTTCAAGACAAACCAGCAGCCAGAAAACATCCCAGACCTCAAACAGGAAACTACAATCACCTGTCAGATGCTGCGTGTGCTTCTGTCAGTAAACAGGAAGCAAACAGAGTGACAATGAAGGAAATGAAATCCGCTGCGCGTTCGAGTTCTAAAACCAGGCAGAGCCTTTACTTTCCCACAGAGTCAGCGTCTCCTCCTCTTCCTCCCCACCACCCGCAGCCAAAACCTCCCTCTGACACAGAGTCACCCGTGAGTGAGGGTTTCACTCTGCAGCTGTCCCAGGATGCTTCGTTCTGTTGCAGCAACTCTGGGACGTTCTCCATCGTAGATGTGGCGAGCGATGGGCGCCTTTTTGATACGTTTGTTAAAGAATGGAAAACAAAGGAGCGCTTTTCTATCGCTTTGGCCTGTGAGAAGAGCAAGCACAGGCAGCGAGGTAACTAAAACACTAAACAATTATGATTATTATTATATTTAAATCTTTGCCAAGCATTTACCTCATTATATGGCTAGTATTTGTGCAAAGAAGTCTTTTCTTTGTGCAGCACAGTTTTAAAAAGGTTAAATGTCTCTTTATCTATGTTTGTTTGCATAGCATCAGCAGCAAATCAGAAGCCTAACCTGACTGATGGTTTTCCACTAAGGGACGATGAAGATCTTGTTTTGATTGGACTGTCTGTCTGCTGGGGATCAAGAGATGCATATTACATCTGTCTGCAGCAGAAGCAAAGCAAAGGTCCTAAAAAACACATGAATACTAAAACACAGTCGCGGTATTAGAGAGTTTCCATTGTTAGATTTGTCTTTTCCTCATCAGGCCTGAGCTCGAGTCTGGCTCCTCCTCCACTGGATGATGAGTTGCCCGTAAGTAAAAGGTTGGAGCAGGTGAAGCTCTGCCTCAGCCAACAACCAGCCGGTCACAATGTGAGAGTGATAGTCACGTATGATGTCATCGAGGTGTACAAGACGTTAGTAATGAGCTGTGGCATCAGCCTGGAGGGAAACTGTGAAGACCTGAAGGTGAGAAAATCAGATCCTATGTGCACTCTGTTCTATTAGTACTTACAGCAGGGCTATTCAACTAAATTGCTCCGGGGGCCACAGTTACTGCAGGTCAACAGCTGAGGGGCCGAACATCCAGCAAT
>JAUBOC010000127.1:4785558-4797597 GCA_032275365.1 Anablepsoides cearensis | reverse complement strand
TTTTCAGGAAAATTGCCGCTTATCAATTAATCGTAAGTCGATCGATAAGATCTATCAACTTTAGATTAATCCATTAACTTGCATCCCTAATTCTGACACAATCAGTTCTTGTTTAGTAAATCAGTCTCAAAACAAGATCTAAAAGATTTTTTTTTGGCTGGATATAAGATTTTTAACTTGGTTAGATGGACTTTTTTTGCAGTGTAATATTTTTAGGAGCATACAGAGACATTTTAGAGTTTTTTCAGCAACAAACTGAAAATGTCCCAGATCTGAGAGATTTATTTTCCACCTCAGGATGTTCTGGAGAAACTCCGTCCCCTGCACCCTCTGCCGGGTGTGATTCTGGAGTGGAGGCGGATCACTAACGCCTTGACTAAAGTGGTCTTCCCCCTACAGAGAGAGAAGAAACACCATCCTACACTGGAGATGGACAGAATATATCCAATCGCCCAGACCCACACAGCCACAGGTGAAACACACGGATACAGAAAGCTGTTTTGTTTGAGGTAAATCTAAACACGAGAATTTACCTTTTTTCTTCTGTAGGTAGAGTGAGCTTCACTGAACCAAACATACAGAATGTCCCCAAAGATTTTGAGATTTCCATGCCCACAGTGATAGGTGAGAGCCCACCTTCACAAAATGGGTTCCAGATGACTCGCAAATCAGGGTAGGTGCAAATATCCCTGCTCATGAAGCATTTGTATCAGCTCTGTGTTTTCATGTAGGGGAAATAAATAATTAAATACAATGTCTCATTCAATAAGAACATGAACTGTGAATAACATACCTTTCTGCATAAATTCTGTTTTACAGATTTATTCAAATAAAAATGACCTGTTGCATAAAATCAGTGTGCCATGAGGATAATCCCTGCAATGTTTTGTTGTAACAGAAAGAAGAGACGCTCTGTGGCTCCAGCACTTACAGTCAGACCTGCAGAACAAGGCCCAGCCTTCTCCGTCAGCATGAGACATGCTTTTGTTCCCTTCTCAGGTTTACATGAACATATACTTCATTTTTTAACTTTGATATTTACTCTCTGCTTGTTGCTTTCTCTCTCCCGGCATTCTCAGTCGTGTTTATCTGTATTAAACCGTAGGTGGAATGATTTTAGCAGCTGATTATTCCCAGCTGGAGCTGAGAGTGCTGGCTCACCTCTCAAAGGATCAGCGCCTCCTGCAGGTCAGTGTAGAAAGACAGCATATATTTTATTACTGAAATGTTACCAACACTGTGTTTTCTCTCAGGTGCTGAATGGAGGAGCAGACGTGTTTCGTTGCATCGCTGCAGAGTGGAAAAGTGTGGAGCCAGAGAGTGTGCAGGACAGTCTCAGACAACAGGCAAAACAGGTCCTTCCAGGAAGATAACAAAAGAGTAGTGCATAGATTTTCTCCTGTAAGCTCACCTGGGCGTGCATGTGTTTGTGGACAGATCTGTTACGGTATTATATATGGGATGGGAGCAAAGTCTCTAGGGGAGCAGATGGGAGTCGAGGAGGACGACGCAGCTTGCTACATTGAGAGTTTTAAAGCCAGATACAAAGGTAACAAGTCTGTGCTGCAGGTGTTATCTGATCCATCTGTCCTCTTCATGTGCTCCACTTCACTTGTATTCCAGGGATTAACACTTTCCTTAAGCAAACAGTGAAGAACTGCATAAAGGACGGCTATGTTCAGACCCTGATGGGCCGCAAGAGGTATTTAGCTGGAATCACCAGCACCAACGTACACATCAAAGCTCACGTAAGATGATGAATTCCATCTTTCTTCATGATTTCCTCACAATTTTACTCTTTAAATCCATTTTTAATCCTCCCCGTCTCTTATCCTCCACGGCGCAATCAGGCAGAGCGGCAGGCTGTGAACACAACTGTTCAGGGTTCTGCAGCAGACATTGTTAAACTTGCTACTGTGAACATCCAGAAACGGCTGCGACAGACGTATCCTGCAGCGCCGCTGTCTCACCAGCACACAGGTGACCTCATCACCGCTTTTATTTTTTTTACACCAACACATGTATACACGTCTATTTAAATGAGATTTGTTGTTACAACAGGCCAGAATGCGTGCAGAGCCGGGTCATCTCAGCTTAGGGGAGCCTATTTCATCCTGCAGCTGCATGATGAGCTCATCTATGAAACCACAGAACAAGACCTCATACAGGTTGGAAAAGTATTGTTTGGTTTGTCATTTAAGTGTATCTTTAAACATCATGTGGGGAAAAGTTCTTATTTTTCTTTTCTGTCAGGTTGCACAGATAGTTAAGAGGGAGATGGAGTCAGCGGTGAAACTCTACGTGAAGCTAAAAGCCAAAGTCAAAGTGGGACCCAGCTGGGGGAACCTGCAGGACTTTGATTTATGAAGTAAACATTTAAAGAATCTGTTTTTGTGATTTATGCATATATTATTACCTGCACTAGTTTTTAAATCACTACATTGACAAATGAAATGTAAAAAAATCTATTTTTTAACATAAAATCTTCATCAACTTTTTAAAGAACTACATACATAGACCTATTTATCAGTGTACAGCTTTATGGAGTTTATTTTTAAAAACAATACTATGTCCTGAAAACATCAGATGTAATCTAATAAACTGAAAATACTATTTGAGAAGTTTTGATTATTTTTCTTTAAACAAAGACTCCAGAGCTTAAAATCTGAATACATCCTGAATTCTCACATTTTATTGGACCATTGGTTGAGCTGGCTGTCACAATAACGTACATCATCAACTCTCATCAACACTGTTTAGTTTTACACAGATGAAAGTCATTGCACAAGAGTTAACATGGGAGACATTCTGTTTGAAGAAAATATTCACCATCTGTGAATTTAGGCAAAGAAATGTATGAATGATGAATTATCTCAGGCCAGTAGATCAAAGTAGATTATTTTACCTTTCAATTGATGTTGAACTTCAATTTAGAACTTCACGGGCGTCATTTCAAATATAAACCAGTAGACTACTTCAAGGACCCATTTCACAACCTTCAAATGGAGCGAATTATTGAACTTGCCTGGATAAAAACGTGACATTACTAAGAATTAACAAGTGCACCATCATTTAACATCAACACAGGCTCAGTTTGACACACATAAAAAGGAGAAATAAATATGTCACCAACATACATCCATTAAAAAAATATGACAAACCATTAACTGTGAAGATATAATGAACATAAAATTTAAAACAGGAGTGTGATTTTTATGTTGGATACAGATGTTAGAGGCTTTCCTGTCCATGAAACATCTGCACAAATTACACCAGGATTTCTTTTAACATATGGTTAAATGATGTCAGTGCCGTCGATACCCAAATAAATAAAACAGGCAGGAAAAGCAGCTACGTTTGGGTGGGTTTTAACCCCCTTATATCAGATGCATCGTTTTGAGTGTGTTGCTGCTTTTCGGAGGCGACAGACGTGCGCCTGCTCGTGACGAAGCACATTATAGGTGCTGTTGATGTGCGTTACGTATGGATGTTTTGCTGATGATAAAAACAAGTTCCAATGAGGCAAAGTAATGAAAGACGTTACCTGCAGACACGCTGATAATTAGTATCTTTGGTCATTTTTGCCACTAAACCTTTCAACAGCTTGATCGGTTTCTATAAGAAGAGATAAAACAAATTCTGAGGATGAAGCTATGATGATTACTTATCTGCAAATATGTCCTTCGCCAACAATCTTACAGCTTTAGAACCAAGCACATTTTAAAACGAAAATGAGAAATGGGCTGTGCCTTTTACATAACCACTTTTTTTTTTTTAAAGTAGGCTCAATGCCACAAATAAACAACAAAAAAAAAGAAAGTATCTGTTAAGGCATTAACACAGACAGGGCTGTGCATTTCAGAGTAAAAATAAAAACAGAACAAACAAAATTTCTGTACAGAGGTACAATAATAAGTGCTACTCAAGCATCCGTATGTTTCACTGGCTAGATGTGAGGCAAGAAAACACTGGGACCAGGTTTGTCATTCTTGCTCCATGAAGTATTAACTGGGGGGGTTGTGCTGAGGCTAGGAGCTTTACCGTCATCTGATGACATCCCGCGGGAAAACTCCTAGTCCTGCCTGGCCTATCATGGGGTTGAACAGTTTGCATGAAAGAAGAGAAATAAGGACACAGTAGGTTTGAAGAGGACATCTCCCAAGCTGTCAGGGCGCCTTCCCGTCTGAGCTGAAGTAGTACCTGACAGGAGGACCGGGAAGGTCCTCGTCTCCGTCAGATTCTGGAGCGAACGATACAGTAAGATCGACGTAGCGGCGGTCTGCCGATGGCCTGATAAGCTTCTGCATCCTGTGGGAGGCAGAGGTTCAGCATGGAATCATTTTAGCGTAAAAAACTGACCAAAAGGGGCTAAAATGGGGTAAAGTGCTTACGTGAGCTTGAGTCTCTTGGAGTGTCCAGGCATCACAGGCACATACAGCATCTTTACTCCATGAACAACCATGCTAGGTTCAATCCCATACTTTTCCTACAGTAATGCAACATTTTTTGTTTTTATTTTACAATGAATTGCAACAAACAAAAACATCTAGCAAAACACAGCAATGTAGCTGCATTATGGACCCAGAACATTGCAAATAGATGTCTCACCCGGACTGCGTTCATAAAGTCTGACAGAGTGAAGTCCTCGTGGCCAAAGATGGTCCAGCAGTCCCAGATGGTGAAATAGATGTTGTTCCTGGAAAGTACATCACTTTGGCTTATCTTACAAAGAAATGTTCACTTTGCTGCTGAGAGATTCAATAGGGAGGGTAACACTTTGTACATCTTTAGAAGCCATGTTACATATATTTTATTAACTAATTGCTCCTACCTGATGAGAGTCTGTTTAACTTCAGCGGGCTCTGTGAGCACGACGACTGGAATGGCCAAGTTAAAGAAGCAGTTTTTGAAAGACTCCAACCTGTAGCCTCCGACCACTTTGATCAACTCCAGAGCCACCTTGTTAAAAAAACAAAGACGCTGTGAGCAATGATATGCAGTTTGGTTTCGCTACATCAGCCAAAACTGAAAGGATTAACGGACAAATGGCTGTTCTCACAAGTCCAGCCACAGCAGCCGTTGCCGTGGCGATAGCGGGGATGATCTTCCCGGCGATGCGTTTGGTCTTCAGTCTGTCGGCGGGCTCGATCGAGTACATCTTGGCTCGGAGGGAGGACGCCGATGTGACAAAATCGATGTGGCCGTTGTTGTCGTCGTCTTTTTCGAACTGGAGGGGACTCATCCGCAACCCTTCTGCAGAGTGCATGTGACAGGAAGTGTGTTAGTGCTGAATACTGTTCATATTCCACCAAATAAAGTGAAAAACCAGTTTGCTTTCTTATACCTGGCTTGGCTTTGTTTGTGGTGATGGCCTGCTCCAGCTGTGCGATGGCCTCCCTCTCCTCTTCACTGCTTAGAGGCATCTTGATCTGATCGGGCTTCTTTGCAGTCTCATCGGTCTCTATACTCTAACACATCAACACCAGTCAGTTTAATCATTTTCCTCTAACAAGGACTCTAAAGACAAAGACTAAATCAGCTGAGCAGCTCACCTTCTCTGCAGGTCTGTAATCAGGAATCTTGAGACTGGAGAGAAGTTTGGTCACTACCTCTTCAGAAAGATCCTGATGAACACAACAAGTCCAGTTGGTTAGTAAATCAATGTGTGTGTGTGTGTGATGTGATGATGTTAGACACATGTATGAGGCTTACTTCTTCTGAGTAAGTGACATTATGAATCTCAGCAAAGAGCCTCGCAGTGCTGATAATGAAGCTGAAGTGCCTGATGGAAACAAAGGAAGGTTCAGTATGTTTGACTAGAAGAAACGTGAAAGAGTAAGACACAAACTGTAATAACTCACAAGGGGTCTTTCAAGTCAAATTCCATAGGTGTTGGGGGTCTTTTCGGGGACTGCCAAAACAAACCTTAGAAAAGACAAAAGGTTAATCGGAAACTATTCTGTATGCATATCTGATTCTTGTTTAAGCATTTAAAAAAACTTCATAAAATACAAAAAAAAAACTTACTTCCATCTTTTAACCTTGTTTCAAGTGGGAAAGAGTGCAACAGCTGCAGGGCCTGCATGAAGAACAGCAGATTTAAACCATTTATAAACCATGTCAGCACACCTCTGACCTCTATGCTTTTCACTTAGAGCTTTACCTTTCTTTTAAAATACTTTTCAAATTTCAGACGGGCGATGGTGATGCAATGTTCCCACTGTATGGGTCGCCTGCTTAGGAGCTTAATAACCTGGAACGAGCCCTCCAGACTTTCCCCCGCCTGCATCCTCTGCACACAGACAGCAGAGTTAAAGACATGCGGGATGAGAAAGAACAGCATCTGTGTCATAGAAAAGCCCACCTGTAGCACTACTTCAGCTGAGGGGTGCGTCTGCCAGAAAGAGTTGTACATGGAGGGCTTGTGAACAAAGGCACTCTCAAACTATCATGATCAGGAAAAAAAAAAAAGAAAGATTAGAGCAGTATCTAAAATTTGTGCTTTATTTAAACAAAAAAAGAACACTGGTAGGTCTTTGAGTGGTGATACCTTGTCTCTGGCCCACTGGATGGTGTGCTCTATAACAGAAGGGAAAGACTTGAGAGTGCAGAAGGGGATCTCCTCTTCTGGGGGGTCCCTCTGGGAGGCAGAACGACAGATATTTTAGGACAGCAATTTTGAAATAGCTATGTTTTTTTTTACATGTGCCAGAAAAAATAAAACTACAATCTTAGACATAAACTCACATGGCTATTGTAAGACTCGGTTAAGTTTGGCACAATGATCTCAGTGTGTCCTTTAGTTCCCATGGTGCCTGAGTCCAGGAGAGGTCTCTGATTGGACACACAGCGGCTGCAAACAACACAAACACTTTGAAACTAAGATCCCAACTTAAAACTCATCACAAGTAAGATACTAAGATTATAACTATCACGCTTTATTCTTGAAGACGAATATAACTTTTTAGCTAAGGGACAGGTAGCTTGGTGCATCCCAAATGTTCCCACATTAACATTTTAATATATTTGATAGTCATTACTGCCTTTAGAAAAAACCCTACTGCCTATACCTCTACTTAAGTAATAAATGTGAATACTTTTGACACCTCTGCATCTACCTCATCTCCTCACACACACCTGTCCACATATCTCCGTGCCTCCACATTGTCCAGCGCGGTGACCACCACGTTCAGCGAGGAGTAGAAGGAGTCGTTGTAGATGTTCTCAGAAGCCGGACACACTTTGTTTAAATGAGCTTCCACCCGCAGCTCTGGGTTGATATCAAGGGTGGCTTCTGCAGCCGTCGTGCTTTTTGGCTTCTGAAAAAGAAATGAAAAAAATATATATAATAATAAATTAAAAAAAGGATACTCATTGCATTTCATACAACAGGTCCAAAACTGCACCATCTACTCACCTGTATGTGTTGGGGTCTGAAGAGAAACTGCCTGTTGAGGTTTGACTTTTCAATGAGGTCTGGATCGGTGATGCACACCTGAGAAGTGACGCAGTGAATTTGACTGTTTGTATCACAAAGAGATGAAAAATGTGACAAAATGCAGATAAAAAAAAAAGAAAAGTGAGGCAGAGATGCTCACCTCTCCTGAGTTCTTGGACAATCCCACACCGAGGAGGGCAAAGTTTTTTAGCATCTCACAACCTATGGCACCACAGCCAACCTTAAAAAAAAAAAAAAAAACAGTGATGTTTATTTAGATGCAAACATGTTAATATGCTGATCAAGTTCACTTCCTACCATAAAGACCCTGAGCCTGTGTAGATCAAGACACATTGATTCACCAATGCAGGCTCGCAACCCATCGTATCGATCACCTCTTGGGAAAAACTCTTCAACAGCCAGAGACTGAAGAGGCCTGACGAGCTCAACGGTGTCAAGATAAAACTAAACACGTAAGGAAAATGGGGAAAAAAAATCATCAACTAAAATAAAAAATAAAAAAAAAACATTGTGCTTCATTTCACTTCCATAATAATATCGTACCCATTGCTGCAGAGGTGCAAACTTCCCTGTGATGGCTTTAAGAACTTCCTGACTGGCTATTCCTCCTACAGCTGCAGCTAAAGGAGGGAGAGTTCCCCTGGCCGTCCTGGACAAGCAGCGCACCAGCTCAGCATTCACTGGAGCCTTTAAGGGAGGAGGAAGAGGAAAGGAGATGGCGATGTAATGTCAGATTTTGAGTAACAACTGATGTCTCAAAACGTGCAAAAGAAACACTGAGAGAGAAGAAACACTCACTTTGTTCTTAAAAGTCGTGTTCACTTCCTCAGTCAGTTTTAGTAAAGTCTCTGCATCCTGTAAACACCTGAAAAAATAGTTTAAAAATGTTACAATTAGACTTTAACTAGATCGTACTGGATTATAAAAACATAAAGACTGAAAAAGAAGAAAGAGAGGTCAATTCTGTTTACCCAATGTTGGGAAGCCTGCAGTGCTGCTCCTGGAACCTGTCCAGAGCCAACATAGCAGCATGGATCTGCAGTGGGGCCTGACGGGTAGATTTAAACAAGAGTGAGGCAACTCAAACAAATAAAGGCATGTACCATGCAGCAAACCCAATTACTGTTCCTTACAGACATGTAAAAGAAAGGGTTTTGAGCATAAAGGGAATATTTGCATAATCGACTAGCTGAAATAACCAGAATTAGGCAAAAAAAATGTATGTGGTTTAAAGAGCTTTTCATTTTTTTTCACTCACCTCTGGTTTGCTGAAGTCTGGAATCAGGACCTGAGGATCACACAGCTGTTGCTCCAATGTTTCCTAAAACACATGAAAATGTAAAAATACAGTAGGGGATTACAATAAAACAGCTGTTTTTTTGTCCAAATTTGACATTTAATGAGACAAATTTGTTTACTTACAAATGTGAATGTCTTAGGGGTTTTAACCAGAACAACAAAACCTCCATGTGTGTAAGGTTGGAGCTGCGACGTGGCTCCGATTTCAAAGCTGTGAGGGGACAGCACTAATACACACAAACACACACACAAAATTAAACAGATAAATGTGTAGAATTATAGACACTCTTACATAAAATATCAGACTTGTTACTTTTAAACTAGTAGTACTTTGGAAATTATTTTTATTTAAGCTTTGGTAAGCTTTAATCCATCAAAACAGTTTGATGCAGACATATTACCTGTGACTGGCCGTGTAGAACCATTAAGCTCCTCCATGCCCCCGACCTCTCTGAAGATAACACTCTGTCCAGTTTGTAAGCCATGAGGGTGGTTGTCCATGCAGGTCACTACCCCAGGATTGTCCTGATAAAACAATAAAAAGGGAGATATGGATAGTGTGTGTGTTTGAGTGAGAGAGGTTTTAGGATTAAACAAAACTGTGCAAAGTCTCTGTTGTTAATCTCCCAACACATAAAAATACAGCTCTGTATGAAACAGCTCATAAAGTAATTGAGTATTTGTAATTAACAAATTGATATCTGATAATCAGCTAAATAATACCACTAAGTATCCAGTATGTGTGGTTTCTAGAAAATAAATTAAACTATTAAATCTTTTTTTTTTCCCCCAAGGGAAGCACTACCTGAGTAATACTTTGGATGAAAATCTCCTTGGGCTCCTCTCCCGTGGGATCAGACACCTCAAATGCTGCTCCAAAATCACAAAACACTCGCACACAGATACCGTACGCATCACAGCTGATAAACTGGTGGAAATGGATACACAGTTTGATTAATACACATAATGTATTATTCCCTATCCATGTGTTGTCAAGACATGGTTTAGCTGCCATGTTGTTACATATAAACACACTCTGGACCGCAGACTTACTCTGATGGAGGGCTGCTGTGTGTGGCAGAACTTATTTACCCTCTTCTGTAAACTCAAACTGGCCTCTGTCAAAATCACACACTGCAGCAAAAAGCACAAAAATCACACACTAAATATTAACCATGGTCTACAGCAGAAAACAGAGAACAAAAGTGATTTTAACTCAGATTAAATGTGAAACTACTGCAGCTGCACACAAAGCACACATCAAGCACCATTTTCTTCTAAAACAGACAGGAACAACAATCAGCTGGATCACATCAATGCAAACATTTAACTCCCACTAACCAGCAGGAGTGCTCGACATCATTTATATCTTATAAAAATTTCAATGAAATTTCACTATAGACAATAGACTGAAGTGCATCGACTTACCTGATACTTTCTGAGAAAACTCAGATCTGTGTTGTCATCCAGAGGTAAAGAAGATGTGTCAACTTGGACATAAGGGTTCAATTCTGCAACCCGAGGGCACACCGCCTCCACCCTGAGAGAGCAACATGAGAGGCTGGGTAAACAACCTGAACCCTATGACCTTGTTGTCATTTGTAATCATCAAAATTAAATGAAATAAACATTTGAAATATATGAGTTTGTATGTAATGTATGAATATAATATACAAGTTTCACATTTTAAATGGAAATACTGAAATAAATCTACTTTTTCATGATATTCTAATTTTATGACCAGCACCTGTATGTAGCAAGTGGACCAATTTATGTTTCAAATGTGTAACATAATTTAGGAATAACAATGCTTCACTGCTCCAGAAACTTCTAGAGTCAACACTTGAGGCTCAGTAAAGTTGTGTCTGGGTTTGAATAGTACGTCAACACCCTTTCTGGTGTTCACAGAAACACCACCATCCATTCCATGCTGCATGCATTACCTCCTCCTCTGGCTTGATACATCTTCTTTTCGAATAAAAAAGTTGGAGCCGAGATCCCAGGCTTCACATGTCTTTGTGTCATGAAGGGTAACAGTCTGCACAGAAAACAGACACACAAAGATACAGGTCATGCATACAAAAAGTTAATTCCAAGGATGCGGGAGGTTAGACTGTGATGTGTGCCTACCTTGACGCCTGCCAGGGCTATATTCTTTGCTAGAAAAAGCCAAAAGACAAATTGTGTTTATGCTAAATAACAGCTATTTGTGGAGGTTAGTTGATTAGTGAGGTTATAGCAGTGTTGTGAGGCTAAAATGTGATGACTTGCCCACCTATCTCTACTCCCAGTGCTCCCATTCCACTGAGAAAGACTGAGGACTGGGCCATCTGGTACATAGCACTGTCTCCAAGCACATATCGCTGGCGGCTGCAGGGAGGGTAAGATTGGAGGTGGAAAGAGATAATGTGTTGGAAAAAATGTGAAGTAAATGCACCTGACTGCCACCATATGAAAGTACACTTGCCTGTACAGAGAGTCGTCAATCTCCATCAAATCTGAAGCCATGCTGGGAAGGGAAGGGGGATTCAGCAGTTTGACGGATAGCAACTCCACCTAAACATTAAACATACAAATTGACGCCCCAGTAAGATCAACGAGATGTTTAAAGTTTTGCCGTAATAATTTGAACCAACGCCCTTCTTTAAGTTAGCTACGCGGCTAATTGTCACTGCCAGGTTATAGTTAGCCGTGTTGTTGACAACAACCTCTTACCGTCAAGCATTACAAATGGTACAACTTAATTGTCTTATTAACGCGATACAATTTTTTAAGCTGCTCAGAAAAGCTCAGCGTTAGCAGCTCCAGCTAACTAGCAGCGAGTGTCACTCCTGCCGGCAGGGGTGCTTTTTTCGGCTCAACACCGGTAGCAAGGACTTCTTCCAAACTCGTTGACACCATTTTTAGGTTACATATCACTATCTAAGCTATTCACTTGCTTTAGCCAATGTAAGCTTAATAATACAACAATTAAAATGTGTTTAATACTGTTTAAAATAAGGCTAAAAACCTTACGCAGATTTCTGACAGTATGCACGACGACTCACGGCGAATGAATGGCTGTAACTGGTTAAAAAACTTGGAGTACTTCCGGGTTACCAGAATCACGTGACCGAAGACATCCAATGAGTTCACAGAGCTGTAAATGACAAAAAATAAAATGTCAAACGTTTTGCTCTTGATTGAACAAATAAAAAGTACCCGTATTATTATTATTATTATTATTATTATTATTATTATTATTATTATTATTATTATTATTATTATTATTATTATTTATA
>JAUBOC010000127.1:4739082-4781660 GCA_032275365.1 Anablepsoides cearensis | reverse complement strand
TCTACTTCTTACATTTTTACACAGTTATCTGTACTTTCTACTTATTACATTTTTTTAAAAGGTAAGAAGTAGAAAGTTGTTACTCTCATTTCATTACAGCTTGTTGTTCTTAAAAAATATTATCCTCCTGTATAGAGTGAATTTAATTGTGAGACGAAACAGGTGGACTAGTGCGTCTTAAATTTTTTAACATTTTTATGACAATACAGTCATTTTGGACTTTAGAAAAACATTTTTTGAGGGTATCACCTCCCAATAAATGTAATTTTGGGAAGTATAGCCACTCATTTTTACTCAATACTTTTACTTTTAGTACTTAAGTACATTTTATGTCAGAAATTTACTCTTGATACTTAAGTACAAAATATATCAGATACTTTAAGTCTTTTACTTAATATTCTCAGAGACTAACTTTTACCGAAGTAAATTTATGGTAAGATACTTGTACTTTTACTCAAGTATCACTTTGAGGTACTTCATACAACACTGGAGTCTACCCTGTTTGTCTGTTAGCAAAATATCTCATGTATCACTGGAAAATTCTTAACAAAACTTTCTAAATGGTTGTACATCTACAACGGATTACACTTCTGAGTCAATCCAATTCAACATGGCCACCACAACAAAAAATGTAAAATAAATGAAAGTTTTGAGCAGTGTCTTTATCTGTTAGAAACTCAGGGGTCAGTTGGGGTCACCACAAGGTCTGGCCCTCCGGTAGAATAAAGCGTTGATCAATTAGTTGCTTTGTTGGTCTTTGTGTTGTCAGAGGTGGGGTGGTGAACCAGGAGGACCTGTATCAGGCTCTGTCCTCTGGGCAGATAGCAGGAGCTGGGTTAGACGTCACCGTCCCCGAGCCCCTCCCCACCAACCACCCACTGTTCAGCCTGAACAACTGCGGTGAGTCTGACAAACGCATCACCCCACTCGGCTCTGCCAGCCATTATTAGTTCTTCATCCTGTTAACTCTGCCACCCCGCAGTGATCCTTCCACATATCGCCAGCGCCTCCTACACCACCCGGAACGCCATGTCCGCCCTGGCAGCCAACAACCTCCTGCTCGGCCTGCGGTGGCAGCCCATGATCAAAGAGCTCAAGCTGTAGGAAGAAACTGGCTCCACGCTGAGAACAGATTAAGTTTGGGGATGTTGGTACATTTTTATTGAAATAAATGTAATTTTTTTATCAGCAAGTCAAATTTTTACACAAAAAAGCTCAGAGTAAACTTTTAACTTTATGTTTTTATTCAGTCTATACAACAGCCGAACACTTTACAATCATCATGACTTTCAAACTGTTAGAGACAATTTAACCAATGGCTGCACAATGAGGGGCGATGAAAATAAACCTGAAACATTTCAGAGACCAAACAAGCTCAACTTCTCAAGCTTGAAAGTGTAATGCAGTGATTTTTTAGATACATTTTTAAGAAATTAACATGAAGCATTGATGTATTAGTTACTGAAGACAGCTTTGTTAAAGAGATCGTTCAAATAATCTGAAACGGGATTTTGTGACAAGGTTACGAACAATCACCATCTTACCTGTTGCAGACAGCTCTTTGAACTGTTTGATGAAATAAAAGTTTAATTCTAATCACATGAACAAGCTGCTGATGAAAGTAGTTTGCTGCCATCCTAAAACTACTCCAGTATCAACCATAGTTCAGGCAAATGTTGTTTTTTTAAACCTTTACATTGTCATAAATAAGTGTGTATTCCTATGTGTGTGTATAAATATATCATTAAGGCCCAGGCTGCACCAAAAGTGCAACAGCTAACTTCTAATATTTGCAACATTTGGAAGAAAAACAAAGCTATCTGAAACAGGTAAGATATTATTTGTTCATATCCTTTCCACAGAGTCCCAGTTTCTATTTCTGTCCATGAGACCATTTTAAAAGAGGATGCTTTCATCTTATCACCTCGGGTTTTTCACAAGAACACAGTAGCTGCCTCGTTCTTTAATGTGTGAAAAGGCTGGCTGGGATAGAACTGACATTTAACCACCGCTGGTCAATTTTAACACATCTTCTAGCTCATGAATATCAAAAGGTAGGCTGTGTTTACAGGAGGGAATATTCCACCAGGCGGTTTCTTTTCTGAAGCAACATGTTTGATAAATGTGACAAAATAAAATGATTATACTGTACAGACTACCAGTGTTTTGACTTTCACAAAAAGGTGCTGACAATGATGGTGCATGAAAAGGCAAATGTGATTTTTCTTTTCAGTTCACTAAAACGAAACTCGACGAGACATCAACACTGCGCTCAGCCTTATTTGATAAAGATGCTCTTATTTACAACATTGATGATGCACAGAAATTTCTTCTCAGCACATCTTAGACTCTCCACTGGCTGAATGGACAAATAACTAAAACCCCTGAAATTAAAAAGAAAAACAGTCACGTCTTGCAAAAGGTTTGCTTTTAAAGTCATATTTTCTGTAAAATCTTGTCTTTACTGGAATAGTGGACACCATGTTTGATTGATTGTCCACTGAGGAAGAAAAATCCCAAACTCTTGGCTTTCATAACCAACATAGATAGATTTGGCCAGCTGGATCGCCATAAAACATGTAGTTCCAATAGACATATTGGTTATAAAAAGACTGATTTGTCTAAGTGACCTGAATCCAATTACATTACAAGTACTGCAAAAAATATGAAATAAGCATTTAGTACAACAGGAAACCAGTACAAGTCTAATACTTTATACGTTTTGAGTCAATACCCCAGAGGAAACAGTGAAACTGACCAGAAATGTGCAATATTTACATTTCAAACACGTGATGAACTTCTGTCCTTTAACACAACTTCACACCTGTCGGTGACCAAAGGGACAGCTCCAGCTTTTAACTTTTTCTTTTTTGTTTGGCCACAGCAGAATTTGTTTACAGTTTTAGTCAGTAACACAGAGCCACACGTTTCACAATCAGACAGCACGATAGACTTCAAATGAAGGCAGAACATGAGTATTTACAGTGAATCTTCCCGGCATATTTCAGTATTAAAAACATTGGTGTGGTTCAAGATGGCTGCCGCAACGGACTGACTTTACAGACCAAAAATGGCTTAAACTCTGTGAATGTTGCAGATACTGAGCTAAAATCCTCAAAACAATATTTTGAGCTCTTGCAGGTTGCACTTTGTTAAAAACTTTACCATAACCACTTGGAGTCAACTATGTCTGTTGGCAGAATATTTCATGACCTGGATTTCAATTAAACTTTCAGAAGATTTTCACTGGGTGAACACCTGCAACCCATTAACTTTTCAAGACACAGCTAATCAGCATTAATCAACACAAAAGTAGCTGTAACTCCGCTTATTTAACGGATTATGAGCTACAGTTTGATGTGGTAGTAGCAGAGTCGTTCACAGTACCTACTGAGTGTGACATCTCGTGATATCACAGATTCGCGGAGAACGTTTATTGATCAGATCATTCACAACTCTCATTTCTCAAGATGACCTCAGCCTAAAACTGTGGCTTGAAAGGCGACAGGTGGTAAGCATTCCTTCAAGAAATGTTAGATCTTTAAATGTTTCAAGTTTTTATATTGTGAAAATATTTTAACTTTATACATTTTGTCCAACAGCAGGAAATCTGACTTCATCCAAACAGTTTTTTGTAAAAGAAATTTCATTAAACACAGAGCATTTAACGACTCTGAGGTTTGAAATATGGACAGTCATGTACAACTGGAAAGACTCAGAGGTAAGACGCTGCTGCATGATTTATTAAAGGCCCAGTTACATTATAACGTTGCCGATATAAACACTTAGTCCCACACGATGGAATATGCTGAAGATCACTCTGATCTGAAGTCACCTGATTGTTACATTATACACTTAATTTCATCATAAATTACACTAAAATTAAGTTAAACATAGGTTAATTATATGTTCAAATCATTAGTAATATAGTATGTATACGTCCAAAAGATACTTTAGTTGACTTCTTTTATTCCATCTTCAGAGTATGTCACCATCTTAGACAAAGTATTTATAAGTCAGCAAAAGTTGTTTGAAACATTATGTGACAGGGCCTTAATGTGCAATGCAAACATAAACCAAGTGTTACACATATCAGTAAAGACTAAATTAAATGTACTTCCAAGTATAATTATAACTTACTACATGACATAGACAAACCCTTTTTTAATTGTTTTTAAAAGCCTAATTTGGCCTGAATCACTCCATGCAAAGTCCATGTTCTGCATGATGAGAAATCTTCATAAAACAGTTTAAAATGCAGGATCTACTGTAAAACAAGACATATCTGTACTTGTTTCATTTTGCATGTAGCATTAAATAACAAAATGCATGTATTTCTAAGATATTAACAACTTGATAATATGTGCTTTTTCAGTAATCCTATAATCATCCCCATCTTTGGTCTTTGATCAGGACTGTTTGATTTGGAAAGAGCAGATGATAAAAACCAATAACTCTATCAGAGAAAAAAAAAAACATTCCTGGGAGCTAAAGTCCAGCTGATCTCTGACTGTTGAATGTTCTTTTAGTCTGTCAGTGTTTAGAGCAGAGCGTTGGACATGTTACTGTTCTGCCAGCGTAGACATGTGGTTTTCGAATGCTTGTACAGATGTGAGGACTGACTGAAGCGTTTCCCGCACTTCAGACATGCGTACGGCTTCTCTCCCGTGTGAACGCGGATGTGTTTCTTGCAGTCGGTCAGGGTGAGGAAGGTCTTGCAGCAGATCTTGCAGGCGTACTTTCGTGCCCCTTCCACCACCAGGACGTTGTGCTCGGATAGAGCCTTCTTGCACTTTGACAGGACGTCTGCTGAAGCTCGTGTTAGCTGAGGCGGGAGGGAGGTGGACCTGCCGCCGCTCATCTCGTACCCTCCGCTCTCGTTGAGAAGCAGGGGACCGGTCAGACTTGACGAAGAGGAGGAGGCAGCATCCTGAAGAACCACGTTTACTCTTTCTTCTCCGACTCCGGAGGACATTTTTGGCGCGATGCGCCTGTAGCTCGGATAACCGAGAGGGGAGGCTCCTCCTGTCCCTCTTGAGGGGCGCCCCAGTGAGTGTAGACCCAGACTGGAGCGCTGGAAGTCCAAGCCAAAGGGATCCACCCCTCCGCGCACTCCACCCGCACTTCCTCTGGGGTTTCCCAAACCATCGTGCAGGGGGCGGAGAAAGAGAGAATCAGTTTCCCCGAAGCTACCCTCACCGCTGAGTGGACCCGTCTGCAGGCGAGATGAAGAGGCGGAGCCTGACGGTCCGGCAGCGTCCTGCCTGAGCAGGAAGTGATGAGAAACAGAATCCCCCGTCGTCGTGTTGGGAAGAGTATCCTCTCCAGAAACCATCCCCGACCTGCCGCTACCAAAATCCTTCTGCCCCAAGAAGCTGGAAATATTGAAGCTGGACTTGCCACTGAGTCCGTTATTACAGCCAAAATCTGCTGCGACCCCGGAGCCGCCTCCCCCCACCATGCTGCTCTTGAGGAGGAGCTGTGAGCTGGACTGCAGAAGGGCGCCGGAGCTGGGCTGGGGTTCAGAGGTGAAGCTGCGGTCACTGCTTTCTGGGCTCAGCTCCACCTTCTCCTCCTCCTCCTGGCAGCCAGGCTCAGCTGGGTCACTGCCTTCCGCCTGCGACGTCACGTCGCTGTTTTCATCTGCCGGCTCAGGCGAACTGAGAGGCTCCCGTTTAATGACCACCTACAGAAAGATAAAAAGAAAACAAATTACAAATCCAGATAAGAATTTAAAATTTAGCATTTTAAGCTTTCCTTAAAAGAGTTTAAAAACAGAAAACCTGTCATCTGAAAAAATAAATTCTTAGACCTGGACTCATCATTGCGTTATGTTACCTTCTGCTCCTCTTCTTCAGCCTCTGCCTCTGCAGCTGCTTTGATCTTCATCCCTCCTCTGTCCTCTTTATGATCCTCTTCCCCCATGTCCTCTTCCTTACTCACCACCCCCTGCATCCTCCCCAGGTTCTCCCCCTCGCAGTGCCCGCTGTCCGACTGACTCGGCATCTGAGAGTCATCTGGAGGCCCCAGCCCCGTGACTGAAGCATCCAGCTTGGATTCGTCCCCCATCTTGTGGGAGTCAGGTGAGAGGAGCACCCCCTCCTCTCGCTCCACGCTCCCATCTTCTCCTAACAGCCCCAGGTTGGGAGCTGAGGGTCGCTGCCTCTGTCGGGGTCTCTCCTCAGAGAGTCCCATCGCTACAGAGGGTTTACGTTTGTGAAAGCGCCTTATTGGGAAGGAGGCTCTCTGTTCGACTCTGTTGCCCACCCCGTCCTCCTCCATGCCCCCCAGAGCTGAGCTGACCAAGCTGAGGCCCAGCTGCTGCAGCAGGAAGGAGCGCTGCAGCTTGGACGAGGCAGCCGTGGCTGTGAGGTTAGAACTGGCTGCTAGATTAGGGTTCACTAAATCCGCCGCCTGCTGCTGCCTGTGCCTCTGCTGCTCCTGCTGGGGGTGGTGGTGGCTGGACGAGGGGGACATGGGCAGCGTGCGCGTGGTCAGGTAGTGCTTGCAGGCTTTGACCACGTTGTTCAGGTGCAAATGGGACGCGGCCAGGAGGATATCCATGACGTTGCTCTCCCCCAGCATGAGCGTCGACGTGTACATCATGTCCACCAGAGCGGCGAACGCTTCCGCCGTCACCACCTGCAAAACACAGACTTTATCATCGGGCTTTCACAGCTGCGGCACTTTTCATCGTCTGTGTCTGTACCTCGCTGTCCAGCTGGATCATGTTCATGCTGGCATCGCCCTCTGCGACAGTGAACAGTGCTCTGAAATGGGTGCTGCAGGCTGCGAGCACCGAGCGGTGGGCTTTAAAGTGTCTGCTGCCCACCACAATCACACAGTCACACAGCTGGCTGTGGACGCGCTGGTAGTTGAGCTGCTGGAAGATCTGCTCGAAGTGGCCTGGGAAATCCATCACCCTGCAGACAAAGAAACAAAATCAGGGGCCAGTTGTTCAAAGGTAATCTGATCAGATCTTAGTAATCAGATTAGATCAAATCTTGAAAATGGGTTGTTCAATGGGGAAAAAAAGATTCTGAAATCAGATTGGATCACTGAATCCATGGTTTTAATCTGGATCAAACCTTCCGTTTGTGTTGTTCAAAACTTTTCAATTCAATTCAATTCAATTCAAAAATACTTTATTTGTTGTTGTTGTTGTAACTCATCCAAGTAAAGAATTATTATTTTCAGCAGGAAATATTATTAAAGAATTATTATTATTATTAATAATTAATTAATTAATTAATTAATTAATTAATTAATTAATTATTTTCAGCAGGATTTGGATAACCTTGACCAAAAAAAAAACAAAAAAAAAACAGGATTATCCTGATCCCAACAGGGGTTAGAATTACAAGGTGCAATTCAGGAAGAAAATGTAGTAAAAATTGGCCAAATAATACATTTATATCATTTAGTGAATATATACTTTAATTTCCAATTGACTTGTTTAACTGTTACTGTGATGAAGAGGATAAAGTAAACATAGGCTACCAATTAAGCCTTTCAGTATTAAGTAAGTCAAATAAAAATGATCTTCTTCCCATGAAATACTGTAATGCCATAAACAGATTTCAATGACAAACAAAAATAATATATTCAGTTTTTTTGTACTTGATCACAGTATATTAATGTCAAAGAAACAATCATCAGAGATGAACCTGTATAAAAATAATTTCTAACAATTGCATCCCTTACAGTCAGTCCCTCATTCTGACAACAGGCCTGAGGTTGGTCTGGTTCTTCAGCATTGTAAACATCACCATAAATAGGGACATTTGTCAAATAATAATGATGCCTATGAGACTGAAAGAGCAGAAGCACAGATACTCCTAGAATAGGAACAAATCAAGCTGACCAAACTGCAGCAAACTGAAGTGGAACTTCAGATCTGCCTCCTAAAACCAAGACTTGGAAATGTTGGTCTCTCCTCAGATGAACAAGAACCCTAAACATTCTTTATTTTGCTGACCATTGGACAGTTAGCCTTTTTTTTTTAAATTAGGACATTTTCAAAATATCCACAATGTATATGTTAATGTATATTTGTTTTTTGTTTTTTTGAGGCTCAGATGAGAGGTCAGAAATTATAAAAGGAAGTAGATGTTTATGTTATTTTTGTCTCAAAATAATAAACACTTAAAGTGACCCCATGTTGGCTCTTGTACCTGTTCTTTTTTTTACTTAACTGGTAGCCCACATATGTTAGAGCACTGGTAATCCAGATTTGGTCATCTTGAAAACAGGGGATGTGCATCAGGGTGATACAATCTAATGTTGCTTTGAAAAACTGTTATAAAAGTAAGACAGCTTGCTTGATTCAGGATACCAAAGAATGGGATTTCCCATGAATTATATCATGTAAAATTTGCCTAACAGATCAGACATAATCCAGGGCATTTTGGGATTTAGAGTCATTTCATGTATATCAATCACTACAAAGGACATTAAGTAGGAAAAAGAAAGAAACTATGGAAGTAAAGCTGTTTTTTCATTCAGAGTTCATACAGATTTAAGAAACATTCCTAATGTAGATTAATTGCAGTAATTAAAATAATATTTTTAAAGACCAACACGGTTAGTAGACATATATATGTTGCAGCTATATTATAAAAAAGCTCACACCTAAGTTAGTTTAGATGTTTACCTGCGTAAAGGTGGGTAAACATACTAGCTCTATTAGCTACAGCACAGACAGCTAGCTAATAAAACAGTAATACAGATGCACTATGTCGCTAGTTCAGAACAAGAAAATACCCTGTATATTAGTATATTACCTTGAGATTTCCAAACAGAAGTAAAAAACAAAACAAAGTCTTTTAACTGAAGATGCTAAATTTAGCTGCCAGCAGCAGCAGCGGCACAGCAAAGTGCCTGCTAGCTACAGCACAAGTAGCAGCAGCAGCATATCTGGTCCCCCGGGGATGAACCGCTCCTCTCTCTGAGCCAAAATCGTCTTTTCACCCCACCACAAAATGTCCCCTCAAGTGTGGCAACCGCCTGCTAACATTTCCTTTGCTACCAACATCTTCTGCTGCGGTCCACTTCCTCACAGTTAGCCCTGGCTCGATACATCGGACCGCTGATGTCAAACTGACGGACACGTCTCACGTTTACAACTACTCAACATCATGCAACAGACCGTCGACTGTTGGATATAAAACGACTGTACTGTAATTTTTGATAATTTTCTGTCACTCAGACGGTTTTTCCAAACCAGACTCACAGGGTGGCGCTGTGCTTCACTTCCATAATGTCCGCCGCGACCTCGCTGAGGCAAAAGGCTGCAGTTCAACAGTTTCACCACAAGATGTCACTGCAGCACCAGACTAAAGATCGTATATACATCAAGATGCTTCAAATCAACTCACGCCAAATATTGTTGGATCCATGAAATTACAGCGCATTTAAGGCGTTTGCTACAGAGTTTTTGCATGAATCTTGTGATATTAAAATAAAAAGGTTCAAATTTCATCTGAATGGCAAAAAGTGGCGAATTAATTTTGTGACCAGACGAAAACGGAAGTAAGAAGCAGTAAACATTTCACTTCGATGGGATCTTCACAAAAACTGTCATGGCTGCCTCCTGTTCGTTCGTGTGCTGCGAAGAGGAGGCGGAAAGCGACAAAGCTGTTCTCGGTGATTATTTGTCTTTTTTTCTTTTTTTGAAATACTTAACAGGTTAATTTAAGTTGCCTAATGACAGGTAGTGTTGTGTTTGGCTCAGAGGTACCGTTTAAACCACAAAATGCGCGCACACGTGGGTGCTCGTCACATCTTTTTTTGTCAGCTACTCTCTGTTGTGGTTTTGTCTTGAGTCGTTCCTATCCACATGTTAACCCTTGTTCTGTTTAATTTGGATATATATGTACACAGTCCGTTTCTCGAATGGCCGCGTCATGGACCCGGACAAACTGGACTTCAGCATGTTTAAGTGCGTGGATGAAAATAACCCAAGGAAGAAGCACAGACGGATATTGGTGAGGAGGATGAAAATTGACTAGAGTTTCATATACAACTTAAATGTTCTTTAATAGATATGTTGTCTTGTGTTGAGGTCGCTGAATCAGACAGGCTGTGCTATGTTGGACAGAACTTTGGAACAGGATCATTGAAGTGCAACAACCTCTGCAAGTGAGAAAGAGTCAGATACATATTTAGTTGTTTTGTGATGAGGGGATTAACAAGCAGCATTGGTGCTTCCACAGATATTACATTGGAGTTCTGAACAAACAGACTTTACAGATGGGGGTGCACAGCGCTCAGGTGTTCAACATGCAGCCTGATATTCCAGGTAAATGCATCACATATTGATTCTGAATGTAATAATTCTGCACAGCTTCATGTTAGCAGATTTCATCCTACTAACTTTAAATATTCTGATCGAACCACCAGGTGAGAAAACTGAGACTGCAAAACCTCAGGACACAACCCTGGCTTACAGAGATAAGGTACAAGGATTTAACATGTTGGTATTTTAAGAAAAAAAAACCATTAAAAACTAAAGTCATCTTTTTCTTTCTATTTTTTTTTAGGTTGATTCATTAATCGAGGCATTTGGCACCACCAAACAAAAGAAAGCGCTGACCTCTCGCAGGCTGAATCAGGTGGGCAAGGACACCCTGCATCAAGCTGTGGCTAAAGCTGCCAGCTCTGTGATCGACAAGAAGGGCCTGGAAGGTGAGGCGAATCGTCTTGTTCTGTGTGTGGGGCGGTTCAGGCATCAGGTCTGAAGGGAAAAGTGGATCTAAATAACCAGAAATGAGTAGTAACAATGCAGTTACACCTTTCTCCTCAGCTCTCCAACAGGAAGTGGCAGAGACAGAATCCCAGGGAACTCTGCCTTCCCACCTGCCTCCCTGCAATCCGAACGCAGAGAAACGAGAGGACGTCTACCCGTTCGATGAGCGTATCTTTTACTTCCTGTGTGCTTTTTTTGTGTGTGTGTTTGAATGAATGCAAAGAATACAGCAGAGGTTGTTTTTACCCTCAACTGATATGACCGCAGTCCTGGATCCAAATGAGCTTGCTGCTTTGGAGGCGGCCGGCTCCAAGATGGCAGCACTCACTGCCGAGGAGCTGAGTAAGATGAGCGACGGAGGGTACGGCAGCAAATGGTTTGTCTATGTTTGTCTTAATGAGTTTATTACATTTTTAATATATTTTTGTCTTTTTACTCCTAAAGGTCCCTTTGTGTTGTTGAACATCTGAGGAACTTGCCACCTGAGGGCGAAGCCAGAGAGAAAATGGCTCGTTGCGCCTTCTACCTCTCTATGCTCCTCAAACTGATTCGTCAAAGAAACATCACTCGAAAATGTGAGCAGTTGGGATTTCCTTTGACATTTGCAATGCAGATTTTTTTTTTTTTAGAAAGGACCTATTTGCATCAAATGTGTGTGAATTAAAAAAAAAAACATGCTTTAATTTATCTGTGTACAGTTGGACAGGAAGAGGGCTGTCCTCGCATCATCCAGAACAAGCTGTTCAAAACTTTCACAGTTGAAACGTTCAATAAGGGCAGGTATGATGATCAGAGAGATTGAAGATAAAAGTTCATCTTTTGATTTTTGACCATTTTGTTTTTAGTAAAAAAAAAAAAAATTGGTTTTCTTCTAGGGTTCAATTTATTGTGTCAACATCAATGAAAAACAAACTGGCAGCTTACAGCCTGGCACTGCTCCTACATATGGGTCACATGACTGCTGACCTGACACTGCTGCATCGTGACCTGGCAATCACAGAGGCCAAGTAAGCCAAGTCTGACTTGCATATTTTAAGTATTATATATTATTTGTCACATCAACCCCAAACACTCCTTTTCATATTTATCTCCTGCATTTTGTTGTTGGCAAAATATCTCATGAACCAACAAATAAATTCTAATGAAACATTCAAGGACATTAAATTAAACATTTAAATATTAAATTTAAATGTTCACCAAAGCTAATTGGCTGTAATAAATAAGCATTTGTTTCTCAGAAGTGATAAAGATGCAATCTTTTTCCAATTTTATATTCTGTTGAATTTGTGTTTGGATCACATTTCAAGAAGTTTCCTTATCTGTAACCACAAATGTTATGTTTCCCTACAGGATGACAGAGGTTGCAAAGTCAATGGGTCTGTCCTTATTTAAACCGGCCCGGGACAAGAATGAGGCGGCCACACTGAGCCAGGACCACCGGCAGGCCTCTCTGGTTCTACCTCTGGTCAAATACGATCAGTTCCTCGAAAGACGGAAGCGCAAGAAAATGCATTAAAAAAGAAAAAACCAGGGAAAAGACTTAAGAAGTGGAAACACCACAAACAGGAAGTGTTTATTAGTGTATTTTGTATACAAATAAAGTGGTTCACTTTGAATTTTATGTGACGTTTTTAACAGAAGTCATAGAAAATAGAAATAAAAAGCAGACCAATGAGCTGTAAACCACCTCTAGATGAAATAACATCCAGCTTAAACGTATAGGCACATTTGTTGACATCACATATTGCACAATAAACATCTTTTTTTCCTTTGTTTGGTTGTTGCCGAGTGAGTCACCACTGACCGTTAACTGAAACAAGACCTAACCTCATTAGTACAAAAAGGACATGGTTTCTAACTCAAGACTCACCTGAAAACAACACACTGTGCAAGAGGCAGAAGCTTAGTTTTGGCTTAGTTTTTTTTGCATAAAAATTTCAAACTCTGAACACTCCTATCGTAGCTACAGTCGTTCATTTCTAAAGTCAGAAAAAGGCACACGCAGCTTTACTTTCTGAAGCCTCTGACTCCTGCTAGGATTTGTAAATGTGCATATCCCAAACAAGAGAGTCCCAGGAAAAAAAAACTACAAGGAAAAAGGAGATTAAAGTGAAGCTGTAGTGATGGAAAAGTAGGATGACAAGAAAACCTTATTGGTAAATATCTTTTCAAATTTAAAAAGTCTGGAAATTTTAAAAATGTGCCATTTTGACACACTAAAAGACCTAAAAATTATTTACCTAAGACAATTAATTACACCAGGATGTGTATTTAGAAAGAGTACATAGACCATCACAGCATCAGTGTCCAGATCTTGATCTCAGACCAGTGGAGTTTGTTTTGGTTTATAAATGCTGGTCAGTTTTCACAGGATGCAGCAGAACATGCTGCCGCTGTGGCAACCACTTTCCACGGTAGCTCCGACCCTGGCAGTCATGGAAATCCCAAGTCGGGACGGGTACTGGGACGAGGAGAGGCCGGCAGGGGAGCTGGCCAGTGGGCGAGGAGGGGGGTTTTCCAAAACCCACGGGGGAGCAGGTGCACAGCTACAAAAATGTAAAACAAGAAACAAAACAAATAAAGCCAACGATTATTCACAGCTGCTGGTGGCAAATTTCTTTCTCCCGAACAACAGATTTGTGCTATTTTTAGTGTTTGCTCTTCAAGGGAACATTGTGATCATTAACTGCTGAATGTTGCAATATGTTCAACACTTAATTGCTAACTAGCTGCCATATGGTGCTGAGCAAACTATATTTCTAACTAACTTTAGATTCTAAAAAGCAGCCAGACGCAGAGCTAAACATGGTCATAAAAACATGAGCTACAACAATAACAACTTAAACGTAGGTTTATATTATAAAACGTCCAGGCATCTAATAAAGACGGACAAACTTTGAAGGAAAAGTTTGAGTTGTTTTGAATGTGTGCAGAGGAGGGATATTGAATACATTGTTAAATATAGAGCTCCCAGGGAGGAGGAAAAGAGGAAGACCTCAGAGGAGGTTCATGGATGTCGTGGAGGAGGATAAGAAAATAGTTGGTGTGACAGAGGAGGATGCGAGGGATAGGAAGAGACGTGGGCAGACTACCTACTGTTAAAAAGAAAATAAAAAGAAATAAAGACGACTAAGAACAAACGTGGATCGAGAACTGCAGCTTGACAGGTTGGCGTTGGCACAGACGCCACAGAGCTGTGATTCCAGCTACTGAAACACTGTTATTATGAAAATATCAGGGCTGCCGTGTTGACGTTCAGAGAAAAGGGAGAAAATGTGCAGACAGCGGTTTGTCGCTTAGTTACCTGTTATTAGGCTTTAAAATACTGTTGTTGCGCAACACACAACTTTCACTGCCAGGATCTACGTGTAGGAGGGACTTCTTGTTGTCCGGGTGGCCCTGGAACAAGATGTTGTCGTGAACGACACCTTTTACTGCTCCCAGCAGAGCAATGCCACAGCCCTGTACTGGTTGGACCCGGTTACGGACTACCTATAGATAAAAATAAAATAAAAGTATATATATTCAAACATTATATGAAAATGTGCTAAATCTGATCATCTCCAAACTCCTCACCTTGATGTCAGTGCTTGCAGAGACCTGGATCCCACATCCACAGTTACCAACCACATCATTTTCCACTATCTGCCCGTTCCCGCTGAGCCTCACGCCGTGGCCGCCGTTTTCATAGATGCCGTTACCGCGAAGCTCCACCCTGCAGTCTCTCTCCACGGCAACGCCGCCTCGACCGTTTTCGACAACGCAGTTTGTAACGAGTCTGGTCAGCTGACTGCTCTGCAGCACAGCAACGCCGGGGCCACAGTTGCTGTTGACCAGGTTCCCAAAAACGTTCAGGGCCTCGCTGCTCTTCACGTACAGGCCGACCGCTGTGAGGAGACAGGAAGGGGGAGGGGATTAAAGGCGACACTAGATCAGGGGTGGGCAATCATGGTCCTCGAGGGCCGCAGCCCTACATGTTTTACTTTTTTTCCCTGCTCCCAACACACCTGATACAGTCACTGAAATACCTCTTCCAAGCGCTGCAGTATGGAGGACCAAAACTGACATAATTAGAAATAAAGGCAGAAATAAATAAATAAATCAACATTTAAATAAATAAATGCACTTAAAATGCACAAAATAAATTGAAAAATGAGAACTTTACCTCATGTTTTATAATTGATTTGACCATTAAATTGATTTTTCCAGCTTAGTTCCAATAAATTATATATTTTAACACATAATTTAAATTTTGTTTGTTTTAATGTATATATTACATAGTTTTTCCTTTGACTTGTACATGCATTTGTGTCTCTTGAATGCTTAAAATGATTTATTTTTATAATTTTGTCCAACTGTTTTCTTTTATTTCTGTGTTGCAGCTTGTGCTGCCATTGTTTAGCTTAAAGTTTAACTAAAAATAAACGCACAGGTAAGGTTTTCCTCCTTTCCTTTGTTTTAAACTAAACTTTTAGCTAACCTGAGGAAGCACAAGCATGCAACACAGTATAAACTTAAATAAAAAGACTTGTTGGAAAAAAATATGAAAATAATTAAGTATAAAAATTTAAGACACACAAATGCATGTACAAGTAAAAGGAAAACAATATATATTTAAAAAAACAGTAAAATTTAAATTATGTGTCAAAATAAATACACTAATTAATTGGAACTAACCTGGAAAATAAATATGTAAGTCAATTAAAATATAAAACAGGAGATAAAGTTCTCCTTTTTTAATTTAATTGGTGCATTGTAAGTGTATTTATTTGGTAGTTCATATAATTCTTTTTTTATTTCTAATTATGTCAGTTTCGGTCCTCCGTACTGCAGAAGCCTGATAATCATCTATTCATTCATATCAGGTGTGTTGGAGAAGAGAAACAAGTAAACCATGCAGGGCTGCAGCCCTCGAGGACCAGGATTGCCCATGCCTGCACTCGACGCATTTGATGTGAAAGTTGGGGTTAGCACCTCCGTTGTAGCTTAAGCAGTTGCCTTCCACCAGGGCCACGCTGATGGAGCGGCGAGCAGAGTGGCGCTCGTCCTCGCTGTCCAGATCACTCTCCCACGCGAACAGTTCGCCCTCTTCGTTAAAGTTCTCCTGTGCTTCTCTCGCCTCTCCTTCCGCTGCTCTTCTTTCCCCGCCGGCTGCATCGCCAGCTTCCTGCCCGGGCCAGTTGGCCTCCCTGGCTTCAACGTTTTCGGGGTCCTTTCTGCAGAACACGGCCAGCCCGTACATGCAGTTATGGATGATGTGGTTGCCCAGGAGCTGTGGGAGGCTGGATGACATAACCCACACACCGCAGCCTTTGTTACCTTTAAAATGAATCAGAACAGGAGGAAGTGAAGCATCTGTAACACAGTGTTTAAGAACAACCTGTCACTCTTCATTTGATGCTGCCATTATGAGATTTAAACCACGTACAGTAGACACGGTTTCCCTCAATAAGTCCTCGTCCCCTCTCTCCCACCACCACGCCGTCTGAGTAGCCGTAGCAGATGTAGTTGTTCCTCAGAATGGGGTCACCTCCTCTGCGGATGTCCACTCCCCCCCACTGGTTCTCCCTGATCACGTTCTCTGGGATAAAAATGACACACATGATAAATCAAGTCACGATGAACTGCAATTTGGAGGAAGAGATCTTGCAAAGTCACTTACACACACCTGTTATCATCCCTCTGCCATTTTCATTTATAGCGATTCCTGCTGCCTGGCCCTGAAAGATGTGATTCCCACTAAGAAAAAAAAAAGTGTAGAGAGTTTAGACTTGAACTTTACAGAAATAGAGCTTCCATCATCTTTGCATAGAGTGTACAAACGGTATAAGACTACATCTACTACACATTTACAGCTTAGATACATGCAGCAACATGCCAGCATGATGCAGATCACAAAGTGTTTTATAAAAGCAACTAAACAATCCATATAATGACACAAATATTTTATCACAAAACAAAAAAAATTGCTAATATAATTGAAACCCTAGGATTCCATGACAGAATGCACATCACCTGTCACGCCATAGTGTTAATCAGTTCAGAAATGACTTTCTGTGCAAACCTTTCCACAGAAGCCCACTTCAAAAGATCTTAATTATCCCTTTGATCTGAAAGTTGTTCAGCTGTAAATCACATAATGAATCCTGGCAGAAGGACTGTACTTATAGCACAGACACGTAAATAAAGCAGAACCAATGGTGCCACAGGTATAAGTAATGAGTGTACTTGTTGAACTATCTGCTGTCAGAAAGAGCTTGTTGATTTTCTGCTCAACGATACGGCTTTTGATTTTTTTGAGTTTGGCATCCTGTCCTTTGACAGCACTGAGAAACCAGTCTAGAGTTTTGCACAAACACTAAATGATATCTAAATAATGGAAAACGTGGGACCGACACAATCCAAAGTAAGCAGAGTTCAACTTACATCACCACAGGATTCCCACTGAAGAGAACGTACACTCCGGCTTCTTTGTTGTTGTAGATCAAGTTGCTTCGAATTGAACCTTTTCCGTTGCCAAGAACAACAACACCAGAACGCAAACCACTGTGTATCTTATTGCACTGTGGAATGAAAGACAAGATTACAGAGGAAATGCAGAGTCGCACCCACAAAATTATAATAAACTTTTCTTTTAAAAGAGATTGAGGAAGTTTCAATGAGTGTGAAAAAATTAGGGAATAAAGATGATAAATTTGACTCTTTTTCCCTGGAAGAACCTGGACAAGAGTGGTGCCAGGTTTACCAGAATGATGGGGTTAGCCCCTTTTCGGATATCCAGCCCAGCCTCTCCATTGGAGTGGATGTTGTTTTCTGCAATGAGGCCCTGAGCAGAAAGGCGCAGAAACACACCAGATGCACGGCACTCACACACCTCATTTCTCAGCATCACAATCTTGAAGGAGGAGAGAGAGAGAAAAGGGGAAGATCAAGTAACACGAACAGGAAGCCGCTGATAAATTACTAATGATCTCTGCAACCTCATTAACTTGAAATGTTAACTAAATGCTAATTAAAGTGGCTAAACACTTCATAGATCCATCAGAATAAAAACGTTACAGTGATGACATTTACTGTGGAGTTCTGGATGCAGCGAACGGCGTAGTTCAGCCCTCGGAATACGTTTTCCTCCAGACGAGCTTGTCCATAATTGGACAAATGTACACCCCCCTTCCCGTCCCTGAAGAGACACCGTCTGACGATGCAGCCAAGGACCGATGACGCCAGCATCTGAGCCTCCGGGTCTCTGTCTAACTCCTGCTGAAGGGTGAGCGGTTCAGGAGTCACAGATGGGGGTTCAGGCGCTGAGGCAAGCGGCAGAGAGCCGTCCTCCCGGGGCTTGAGCAAATGGGACAGGCCGTGATTTTCATACGGGATTTTATAAATCAGCGTAAAGAGCTTTTTGGAGTTGTGATTCCCGTCTTCCTTCCGCTCCTCTCCATCGCTGGGCTCACCGTCACTCCAATCATCTTCTATCACAGTGCCATGACAAACCGCATCTCCACCTGTCCTTCGCTTCCAGTCTTCCATGCTCACATACTCCTTTTTAACACCACCCGCAGAGTCAGGCTCACCGGTGGAGCTGCCCTGAGGGCTGCTGGGAGAGCTACTGAACTGACTCGGGAACGTCCTGGCTAAGGCAGCTAAATGTTTACAAGCCCAATTCCTTTCTGATGCCGGAGGGCCCTCCACGGTCACTGAAGCGGTGTCGCTTCCCGAGAAGTCGCAGCTGTCCAACAAACTGATAACGACGCCCAGCAGGTGGGCAGAGCTGCCTTGGGAGAAGGAGCAAAAGCGAGCCTGGCAGGTGCCGGGGCCACGGATCTGCAGCTGGGCTCCCTCGAAGTTGCAATTGTCAAGTTGGACGTGACCCCATGATGTCTGGAGGAGAGCAAGTTGGAGAGGGTATCAGTCAGACCTGATCTGGCTAAAGCAATATTTATTTATTTTAAAGTAGGGTTCTGTGTAAAGGGTTAAAACTTTTAATATTCTACTATATATCAAAGTAATGGCAGTGATTTTAGAATATTCAAAGTCTATTTAAAGTTATGGTAATTTCAAATAATTTACACTGGAAACTGGTAGTGACAATATTTGATTGTTTATGACCTTTCCACAGAACCCACAAAATTTGAACTTTACTTCTAAGTTATCCATTAATATAAATATGTGTTTTTGATATTTGTTACCTTACCTTGTAGACAACAGTGGAGAACCAGGGGGGCATGAACACCAGGTTGCACAGCCTGGCTGTGGCACACTGCTGCTCCATGCAGACCAGCAGGGCCACCTCACCCAGTCTGCCCAGACCAACCAGCTCCACGGGCACCTTCAGCGCCACCTCCGCCTGTTCCTCATACACACCAGGGTGGAGAACCACCCGGTCGTACGGTCCCACAACCCCAAGAGCCCCGCGCAAGGTTTCAAACTCGCACCCGGGCCCCACGTGCCACACCCTGCGGTCCTTCCGCCGGCGGAAAAACAAGAGGCAGGCGGAAGACTGCAGCTCCGGCCCGTTTCTCGTCCAGGTGCGGGAGGCGAGCGCGTGCTGCTTCAGCGCCTCCCTCCAGGACGGAGGCTCCAGGTGAGGCTGACTGGGCCAGTTGGGATGGCGACACTCGGGGCACCCCAGGCACAGCTGCCTCCAGCGGGTGTTGTCCAGGGAGAAGACGAGCTCCCGCCACGCACGGCACACCTGGCAGCAGCGGCCCAGGTCGGGCAGCGGGAGATAGGCTAAGATAAGCCTCCACAGCTCCACGGGGAGGCTACCCTCCATGGCAGCGGAGAGACACACCGGGCGGCTGGGGAGCTGGAGACAGACAGGTGGAGGTGGTGACTCTTAAAGCTGCAGAAACCACTCAGGTGCAAGACAATAACAACACGAGCACAAGTGTTATACTCCATTTGGAAAACTCAACACTATTTATTTATCACTAAATATATATTTTTACACAACGACAATATTTAAACTCAAGCTTTTCGCGTTTTCGCTAAAGTTGAACAGTTACTAGCTAGCAAAGAAACGCTAGTTTATTCGCAAAGCTTTGCGCAACTCTCGTTATCTTACAAGAAAAACGTGACGAAAAAATGGAAACATTACCTTTCAGCTGTTCGCCATAGTCCGGGAGATTAGCACATCACGTCGGCTCGATGTTTATTTCTGGGACCTAACTACATGTCTGCGTGGAAAGTGTCCTCTCAGCCTCCAGCCCATGATGCAGATGTGCCACAGAAATGGAGCTACGGCAAGAGAGACAGATCTCCTCCATCTTCCGCTTCCAAAAAGTGGGCGTTTACCTTTACGACCCTCTTACTTCCTCCGTACGCACACGTACACGCATATATAATTTCTGCTGTTACCTCTGGGATAACAACAACAATATATAAAATAAAATAAAAAAATATTTAAATAAAAAAGCAAGCATCTTGCTTACACTTTTTGAAAATGTTTATACACGTGGCTTTGAAAAACACTGCGATACTGCGCATATTAATCCACCTCTTTTTTCATCAGATGTTTATTTTAAAACATTCTTGATTATTGTCATCTTTTTAACACTTATTTGGCTGCTTATAATCTCCTTTTCTGTTACAATTTTAAATCACCATAACATTTTAGAAAATACACGTTTTCTACATGTGCATTAAAATATGATTAAAGTAAACAAGAAAAGGACAAAACAGTACCAGGCTTTACATTTTTATAAGTCTGAGAGAGTGCTTCATTTTTTTACCTGTAATTCCTTATCATGGGGCGTCATCGTAACATTTTACAAGCTTCCTCTGATCGGTTTATGTTTAACCTGTTTTATTATAGTTTCAGTTAAGATTAAGGAAATGGACACTGACAGTGCTGTTAGATGTTTTTATTTTGGCAATAAAGACTTCTGGGAAGGATAGATAAGATATTGACTAGATCTGAAACAAGATGAGTGTCACAGATGTGAATGAAATAGAGGAAAATGAATAAACAGAAGCTTTTTATAGTCCGCTAAGATTTCCATTTTGAAACTGCAATAAAGATAACTGGAGTTGTTCTCATTTCCGGAGAAGCCTCTATCAGATGAAAAAATAAAATATAATAAAAAGTGAAACAGTGAAGACTTTTATAAATGTGAATTTTATTAAAATAAATACAGCTCAAGTAATTAATTTTACAGCCACACTCTGACAGTCTGATGATTTTCATATGTGTCCAAGAGATGGCGACATTGTTCTACAGACATTTTAATCAGACTCAGAGTGAGAACACCTTGGGTGGAAGTCAGGTACTCTGAATCAACCTACCTTGCGTTGTGATACTCAGGATCTTTGGTTTCAGAACAGGTGATATCAACTGGGTAACTCAATCCTGAGTACGGTGTACATTTTAGGATATCCGTTCTTAGAAAAAACTCTGTCAGATCTCGGTTTTCAATAAAACCTTGATCAGTTTTCAGCTCGATTGGGTTTCAGTAAAACTAAGTTGTGGGGGTATATTAACTCAGGATGACAGCTATCTGGTTTTTTGAAACCGAAAACCCAGGATATGCAAATAGTTACCCCAGAACTTACTCAGGATTTTTACTTATCCTGCTTTCTGAAACTCTGTATGTCACAGTTTTGTTCAAAAAAGTCACATTAAAAAAATAAATAAAACGTCTGAATATGTTCAAAGTAACAATAAATGACAAAATTTTGGACAAAATCACATCAATATATTGTAAAAACAAACAATAATAGGAGTCATTACAAACGACATCACAATTTATCCACAGTTCTTATAGAATAACAACTTTGTTTTTAGTACATGACTTTACTTTTCTAAGTTTTACAGTTTAAACACAAAGCAAAGCTGAAAAGTAAACTTTACACTCTAAAGCAGAGGCATATATGCAGTATTCCACTAAAATTATTTACATTTCCCCGGCTTTATGATAGAAAAATAGGATTTCGCAATATCTTTTAAAGTAACAATGTAAATAATATTTAACATATAGGTGCTTAAGACATTCAGACTTCCTTTCTTGTTTCTTGAAAGTGCCTCACCTCTGCTCTGAAAAGCCTCTTCACTTCTGATTATTGATTACACTAAACGTATCAGTGGAGTCACAGAAGTTACTGACTCAATCATATTGTACCATCATTCATTTCACTCGTTTCATCACATGGCTCAATACAATCATATTAACTGTCACAGCTGCTGCATAAATCTCTCAATCAAAGAGATTAAAGGGGTTTGTGCTGCGAGGTTACAATCAGTGTTTCCACCATGAAAGTCTTTCAGGTGAAGGCTTCATCTTCTTAGTGACTGCCTACAAAGGAGAAAATGGACACGTTTAATGAAGAAGGCTCATTCACTTTACTGGCATCACTGTAATTTATTCCTGAAACTAAAACCGGACACTCATGGACATTTTTATATGAAACCTTTTTCAACAATTATAATGAAAATATGCTAGTAGGAAATGTCTTGAAATTTAGTTTGATTTCTGAAGATTATTTAAGGAACCCAAACTGTGTTTTTTAAAGAAAATTAAGGGAACCAAACCCAGCTTAGGAAACCACAGGTCTAAAGCAGAGCTTTACAAAGCTGAGACTTTCTGCCTTTTTGTTATACTTGAATTATTCATCAAATGCACAGCTACACCACCAGAGGGATTTAAAAAGTGGCAAATTGTTACAGACACTTTTCATTATTTGTTTTGAGTCAGTTTTATGGAAATTATTAGATATTTAATGTCATTAGAGGAATTTTAAACTAACACTCCTATTACTATATTGTCAGGTATCTATTAAATGATAGAAAGGGAGACAAATAAAAGGGTTTGTGCAATTATAAAAATGTTGTTTTAGGTGAAAGTTGATGTTTTACATTTTTCTGTATTAATTTGTCTGTGTCGTTTGCAAAATATTTAATGAAGCACTGGACTGATCTAAAGATATCTTAATTACTGGATGTACACCATCTGACTCTATCCTAATCTTAACATCTGGTGGTAGTAGTGGAAAGTTAATGTCTGAGTACTAACACAAGATTGTACAGTATCACATGAGACGTGCACATAGCCATCTACAAGGTCTGACCATACTGGATATACAGTAACACCATTTCCTGCAGTGTCAAAATAATACAACTTTCTCATCTTTCTCTTCACGTTGACTAAGCGTGATTAACTTCCGTAAAACAAATGAATAATTTGGATTTGTCATCCAGGTGATTCTAATGTCACAAAAAGCTGCACTGTTGAAATGTGTTTCTCAAACAGCTAAATGTGTGTCAACTGCTGATTGCAAAGAGGAAACACAGCTTTGTCTCTTACATGTGAGTTTGCTCATCTGTTTATGTTTACAAGAAAAAAAAACATTTGTGACTCACCAGGACAGTTTCATCTTTAGCACTTTTTTGACCCACGGAGCTTCAGGATCCAGGCAAACCTTTAGTCCAGTTTTTTTAAGAGTTGCACTTCAGGATGAAAGACATCAGTTTAAGCCCTTGTGCCCTATAAAAACCACCAACACCTTTGCGCTTCAGACTTACATGATCTCAACGTCCATGCAGTGGGAGTTTGCAGGGTTCACCTCCAGTGTTGATATGAGACGCACTATGGGCTTTTTCTCCTTCTTGATGCACTGACATCGCAGATTCGATCTTGGATCCACCACAGAGCTCGCTGAGGTTTTTAAAGGTTAGACGAGTAAAAATCAATCAGTCATTAACACAAACATGCATTTCCACATGATCACGTCAGTGCTTTTAAATACAACAAATCATATTATTTGATAGAAGCACTCACCTTCATGAATAGTCAGGAATACCAGGAGTGCCACACAGGTGATTGGAGACATGTTGTCTGAACAAATTTGAAGGTATTTTCTTATTTTTACTGGAATGTAAAGATCTGTTCAAAGCTCAACCCCTTTCGTGATCTCTTGCAAATCTGCTCAGGAAACACTTAGCTGCTCTTTATAGGTTCCTCCTCTCCTCTTTTAAGAAAAGAAAAGGGGTGGAGGGTTTTATTCCGCTCGGATTTACATAAACTGAGGAAACACAGCTCACATTTCTGGTAGATAAAATACATTTCCAAAGAAACAGTTCTCCACTTCTGTAAATTATAATTATCCGGTAATCCATCAATGCAATGACAGTTTGGAAGTTTTATCAATTTGTTATAGCTATAGGGTTACATAGCTGTAAGACATCTAAAGTAATACTTTTTTTTCTCTTTTGGATAAACCAGTTCAACAGTTAAATCTGTCTGCACATGAGAAAAGAACTTGTCCTGTTTTTTATATATGTATATATATATATATATATTTTTTTTTTTTTCTGCTTTCTGTTGTCTGTAATTTTCAGGGTTATTCTTGATAAAAAAAACACAAAAACAAAATCTTGCTAAATTTCTACAATTTAAACACAAGAACTGAGAAAAACAAACTAGCATTCCTTAAGAGAATGCATGTCATTTGCTGCATTTCATGCAAAAAAAAAAAAAAAAAACATTAAAGTATCAGCTTATCTTGAGACAAAACAGAGCCAATCTGGTTAGATTCTTATCACAAAATCTCACACATTCTGTTAGAGCTTGGAGCAATGCATGGGAAATCTACTTTGAAGAGGTAGCACAGATTTCTATCTGCGATGGTTACAAGAAGTCAACAAGCTTGTCCTGACATGACGTATTCTTAGAAAGGTGGCACTGCAGACATGTGGAATGCTTGCTGCAGGGCCGCCCACCCTTTCCCAAGCAGATACTCCAAATGCAAGTTTCACATGTGACAAGAGAAAATAACCCGACCCAGCATCCACCTCTTTTCCTCTCCTATGATCGGCAAATCCAAAAACTCCCTGACACTTCCTGGAATTCCCAGCGCTGTTTGACTGAGTTAATCATTTGGCAGCAGCTCCTCCCTGACAGGGCCAAACTTTACTATTGTAAACACTCGACACACACATGCGACTGATAACCTACCAGCTTTCACACATGCACCGACAAAACAAAAATGCACCGTGATTCACGTCTGATTTTCCCAGCTCCTGTTTTAATACTTTTAATCTCAGGCTATTTGTGCTCTGTTTCCTCATGTCCAAGCAGCGATAACATATGTCTAGTAGGCAGTTTGCCATTCAAGATAGAGCAGCCTCTTTATATGGTGTCTACTTTGTGTGAATGTTATGACGAAATTCTGCTCAGCACTTTGCTTTATTGTGCAACAAGTCTCAATGTGTGGGAAAGAGTGTGTTTTGCAAATTAATATTGTGGAAGCAGTCAGATTTCTTTGACCTGCTGCCATGGAAAGTGGGCAATAACGTAAATGCTTGCATATGTGTGTGTATTTGTCTGTCTGTTAGCAAAATATCACGTGTACCGCTATATAGATTTTATTGAAACTCTTAGATTTAAATCATTGGACGTGCACCTGCAACTGATAAACATTTTGAGTCAACATGATTCAATACAGCCACCACAGCTAACTGACACTAGCTAACACTTTGTTAGCTGTTGAGCTAAACTTCCTGTAGTTGATAATTAATCCCATAATATCTGAGCACTAATGTGTTTTGCAAGTTCTCATGATGAGGTCATTTATGACAATTTACTGACATGAAAGGCGGTGAGGGAAGTTTTTTATTGATATGTTTCAGTGTTTTTAATGAAGTTCTCAAGACTAAAAATATGTTTGGTTAATTGTCTGATTAGAAATAGATTTCCTGTCTTGAAGTCTTGAAGATGTTTTTATGTCAAGAGGATTTTGTTGATAGAGAGGGCTGAGGGATATTCCTGCAACATCAAAGCAATATGGCCTTCTCATTCTTCTCTTCACATTCACTACACGTGATTAACTTCCCTGAAAAGAATGAATAACCAGAGTTCATCCAGTTGATTCTACTGTCATCCAAAAACTAAACAAACAAAACTTATCTGGCAGTCTTTCTATGAGTCTGCGTGTGCAAAATCTATAGAACAAAGTTTGGGAAACTTGATGGAGGGACTAAAAGGAGAGGCAGTGAGCGGCTTTCTAATGTGACGTATTTGTCACATAAAGATTTGGGGAAATTTTAAAACATCCACATTCGGTTGCATAATACTGACATTGACCAGATTTTTTCTTACTTCCTGTCATTTTTGTTGTGGTGGTCAGAGTCTGTTTCCTGTTTTGTGTATGTGTGTGTGTGTGTGTGTGTGTGTGTGTAGGCATGTTTTTGCTACATCGTAGGAACCAATATCCAGAAAAACACAGCCTCGTGAGTCGTGGGGACCAAATGTGCAACGTTGGGACCAACACCTGGTCCCCACAGGTACGGATGCTAATTTTGGGAGGGGGGTTAGGTTTAGGACCAAAGTGTGAATTGAGTTTAGGTTAGTTTTAAGGTCAGGTAGGTACCTGTGGGGTTAATTTTAGGGTAAATGTTCAGGGTTAGGATATAAAGTTACAAAAAAATGAATGGAAGTCAATCCACAGTCCCCACAGGGATATAAAAACAAACCTCTGCATGTGTACGTGTTAGTGGGGGTTTTGCATTAAAAAAGAAAATCTGAACTTGCAACATGTTACAAGACATGTTGTTATTCCATAAATAGACAGAAAAAACATGGTTTGTCCTTCTTTAACAATATGATAAAAAAAAGTTCCATCAGCACGAGGGTTAGTTTTTAAGGAAGTGGGATAAAAAGGTCATTTGATATGTACCTAACGTTGGTCACATACATTTAAAAAAAAAAAAACTTTCCAGGGAGGCTCACCACATGTTCTATATTTACCCATATCTAATTTCCACTTTCATATTATTAGAAACATATGGATGTGTATGAAACACATCTTTTCTTTTCTGTTTCAGGACTATTTTATTTTCATTTTATATATGAAGCTACCATCTAAATACATTTATTTTAACAAATTTACAAAACACAGATTTTATATTTTTATCCCTATTAGGACAGTCTTACCTTTCATTTACCCCTAACCCCTGAATGATTTGATTTCAGGGATTTAAAAATGATTAATTAATGTGTCACGATATTTAAACTCTTGTTCATAAGAGACTGCTTCTCGCTGGTTTGTGAAAATCACTGCTGTGACGTTTGAAATGATGTGTTGGAGCCTGTTGAGGTTGCATCAGAATTCAGTCCCATGAAGTTTTTTGGCACGTTACCTGGTGTTCATGTAGGAAATGTCAACATGTTTTTTTTAATGAGTGCATTAATCAAGTTGCAGTAGTAAGATCTTAACAATGCATTAAACGTCTACAACTATGACTCAAGAAATCTCTTTAAGTGATGAAAAAAATGTAATTTTTAAAAAATTTGTGTCTTTCTAAAGAGGTTTAAAGAGGTGTATTTTATTGATCTGAGGCTGATTCCTTGAAGGAATCCTCTCAGCCTTACATGCTGGAGTTTTAGACAAAAATCCTCTTATGTTGACAAATGACAAAGTTGTAGACATCGTGATCAAACCATAAAAATGTGAACAGACATGTGAACACACACAGACAACTAACATCAGGGACTTTTTACAAAACCTTTGAGTAATCAAGAATCAAGAGGTTTCATATTGCTGCTTACATGTCACCTGTGAAATATTTGTCAGTTGATCAATTTATAATCAACGAAGTAACATACCTGTGAGGTATATGAACTTTGATGCATGAGGTCAAAAAATGCCATACATAACATTACTCAGTCAATTTGAGACAGGATTTCAGTCACTCTGTTTTTTTCCTCATGACACCTCTGAATGAGTGTCACTTGTTAAACCAGGCTGTCTCCTGACAAATCAGAGTCAGTAAAAGTTGTTGAGAGAAAGAGCCAGTGAAGTGTGCGCTGTAAATTCCCAGCTCGGCTGCAGAGACTCCCACATTGCACAATCCCCTGAAAAAAAAAGGAAATGACTCATGCCGAGGAGCAACATATAAGCGAGGAGCACCTCTGATTGCTACATTCAAACAGCAAACAGAGAAAGCAGCCCAACCTGGAAGTGAAGAGGAAAAGTGGAACTGAGAAAGAGAAGCCTAGTGCAGAATAAAGAACGACTTTCAGTATTTCTTAGACAGTCCTCTGAAGAATATTTTCATCTTTTATCATTAATCAAACAGAATCTACAAGGTAAAATGAAGAGCAGCACAGTTATTGCCCTCTCTGTTGTGGTTGTCTTGACCCTCCTTGCCGTCAGTGAAGGTAAGCATCCTTTTATTTAACATGCTCATTTCTCTCATCTTGTCTTCCATGCACCAAGAGCTCTATGCATTTTGTGACCATTTGCAACCCTAATCTCCACACAGGAATGAGTCTGAGGAGTCGGAGGGGCTTGGGAGTGGAGCTGCACTGTCGTTGCATTAAGACGGAGAGCAGACGCATCGGCAAGCACATCGCAAAAGTCGAGCTGGTTCCTGCCAACTCCCACTGCGAGGAGACTGAGATCATGTAAGAAACAAGTCCTCGCCTCATTTAGACTGAAATCCTTCAGACTGAGTTTTGAGCCAAATGAAAACTTACATCTGCTCTTACGGCTTTTTGTGTTGCAGTGCCACGCTGAAAACGACAGGTCAAGAGGTTTGCCTGGACCCTGAAGCTCTCTGGGTGAAAAAAGTGATTGAGAAGATGTTGTCCAGGTGAGAGACACAAGACTGATGAAAACATGTCTATCTATATGTGAAATTTTAGATTTTAATTATTTTCTGTGTGTTCTTTGTCTCTGCAGCAAAACCCTTTGAAAAGACAGGAAAGAAGTTCTTCATTCTTGAACAAAAAAAAATAAATTTTTTTGATCAAATGACAAGGTCATTCTACTTACATTTCCCTGTTGGAAATGACAATGATTCTCTTGCTGCTATAATTGTTTGTATCAAACATGCTTTTTTATTTATGTTTTGCACTTGTAACATTTGGAAAACTACACTTGAATTCTATTCTCTTGTTATCTATTTATCTTTGTATTTATCATATTTAAAGGTTTATCAATAAATATCTTGACATCAAAATACTCGTGTTTGTCTTTTTGTTTAATATCACATATCATGTAATATGTCTGGGCCAGATCAAGTTTTTTTCTTATATTTTTATATATATATAAAAAAACAAGTGATAGAAACTGAAACTTCAGTGGTCTGCCTCTCCGATAGTATGAGGGTGCATTAGGACATCTGGCACAGGCTGCACAAAGTGCACCATCAATGCAAAACTTTACATACAGTTAAAACAAAACAAAACAAAGAACACGCATGTATGCTCCCATCCAGGTGACGTCTTTTTCAGTGAGGGACTTGCATATTTCAGCAAGATAATGTTAAACTAATGCAACAGAATGGCTTCAGAGTAGAAGAGACTGGGTGCTGCTGAACTGGCCTGTAGTCCAGACCTCTCACCAAATGAAAACATTTGACCCATCCTGAAGTGAAGAAAAGTCTGTTGAACATCTAGAATAATCAGACTGGAATTGGACATTCCCCTCCATAAACTCTAGCAGCTGGTCTCCTCCATTCTAGATATTACAGACTATTCAAAGAAAAGGCTGTTTATGGTCCTCTCCCTACTTTTTTGAAATGTGTTCCTGCTATCAAAGTCAAAACTATCTTATATCTTTCTTTAAAATTATAACATTTCTTGGTTTAAACATTGGATAGGTTCACTAACTTACTGAGGCAACATTGGTAACAGGAGGTAGGGCTTGTGTCACTGGTGGGTTGCAGCTCCATCTGTCTCAGTTGTTGGGCTTGGGCAAGACACTTCACCTGCCTTGCTGGTGGTCAGAGTGACCACTCAGGGTAGTGCCGGTGCATGGCTGTGGCTACACTGTATAATCCAATAGCTAAACATACATCAACGTTACTTGGTCATCAACAATTTGTACTTCTGACTTGTATTTATTAAGTAAGAGTTACTTACATTGTGAAAAGTGCAAAATAATTAAGTGTTTTAAGTGAACATTATTTAATTCAGAGTTGAGCTCACTTGCAATAATAACCCACATCACTCCCACTGCACACTCAAAGAAGAAGTGTGCATGCATATTTCAGTCTCTCTGGCCCAGAATGCACCAGTCCAATCTTTTAGTAATGTCTAAATATACCAACTAAATAGCAGAAACATGAGTTTAAAGTATTTTTTCTCTCTTCCTGCTCCTTCGTCCTATGACCCAGAGTTTTAGCTCCGCCTCTTTACTGCAGAAATTGATACGTTTTTTGAAAACTCACCTATTAAAAAGACACAAAAACACTTTTATCTCTGGTTCTGTGAGACGTATGCTGGCAGAATGACCCAGGACACAGACAATATCCAAAAAGGCAACAAAAAGCTTTAATGAAACAAAAGGCTGGCAGGGCAGCTCAAAAACTCACAAGATCTCAACAACAGGAACACTGGAGACAGCTCACTGTTGGGTAAAACAGCACAATGATTGGACAAAGCACAGAGAACAGGACACAGAATATAAAGAGAAACTAATAAAGGACAATAAGAAACACCTGGAGGAGACACAAGAGGAAACAGGTGAGCAAGGGCAGGGCTGGAGCAGGGCAGAGATACACAGGGGAACACAGAAACACTAGAAAACTAAGGAGAATTAACACAGATCATGACGAATTCATAAACAATTTTGAGTTGTGTTCACTAATGTTGTCATGTTACACATTCATGTTTGATTTGATATTTGTGTTGAAGTTTTGGTTACTGACTGTAGCTGACAACATGAGTGAAAGATCTGTGCCACAGACGTACAGAAGGAAAAGTGTGTTCAAGGACAAGTCCTTGTAAAAGTATGTCTATTGACACATGATGATGAATATTAGCAGATTAACTTCTACCAATTATGCTGCCTGTGCAGCAGAGTTGTAAAATGAAGTGTGTCTTAGAAATACTGAGTTCAACTTTGAATGTTAAATGGACCAGACAAAGTAAAGTTCACGTGCATTGATTAAGTAGAATAAAATAATAATTCTGGGTAATCTCTATCAAGTCAAGTACATCTAAAGTAAATTATCAAGTACATTCTACTTGATTTTCTTAGTTCAACTCATATAAGTGTACTTTACAAAGTGTAGAACTCAAAATACCTTGTTCAGTGTACTCGATTTTTAAGTGCAGTCGGTTTACAAGTTTTTTTAAGTAATGATAACTAATTGGACTTTACAGTACAAGCTCTCAGTGTGTGAATGTGTGATAGAGCTTTGGAGTCCGTACTTGATAAGTTCTGACCATTTCCCATTTTACTAAAGCCGGAGCTGTTGTACAGTCCTGAAAGATGAATATTCTTGATTGCATCACGTAACCATTAGCCAACAAGAAAGGTTTTACAAGGACATCTCTGTCACACCTGAACGAAACAAAAACAGCAATACTGCCAAACCCCATCATGTACTCTTAAATATAATTATAGCAATGATGAAATTTAAAACAGAAATTGAACAAAGCTTATAGTGACGTCAATACTAACTGTAGAATTTATTACTGATCTGAAACTCAAGATTGCATTATAATGATTATATTATATTTAGGAGGGAAATTTATCAGAATGTTTTTTCCAACCCTTATGTTTTTTTATTTAATTTTATTTTTACAGTATTTCACAAACACCAATAAGCCTTTTGATTTTATTGTAATTTTATTTGCAGACTAATACTCTCAGCAACCCTTTTGGTGTCATTTTGTTTTGTGATGCCGCTCGTTGCCATTGGCCAAGTAGTGGATGCAGGCAAAGAGGCGGGACTGAGCGCCCGGTTGGGGGTAGGTGCGGTAAGTGCGGCGTCTGCTGCGTGCGTGTTGACAGCGGGACGGACGCCGCTCAAGAGGAGACTCCGAGATGCACACAAAATGCTGCGCCCACGAGCCGTGACAACAACCCACTGGATGTGAAGAGAAGAAAGAAGGGGAAGAAAAAAAAACCCATCAGGACTGAAGCACTGACGCTGTTGTTGTTTCTGCTGCGCTGCCGCAGAAATCCTCCTCATTCCAGCAGAGAGAGAGAGAGAGAGTTAGAGAGAGAAAGAGAGAGAGATCGCGCTGTTGCGCTTCGGCTGCGCATAAAATCCGTCCCTTTGCGCTGCAGGTTCAGGACAAAAAAAAAAAAAAAAAAAAAAAAAAAAAAAAAAAAACCAAAGCGGTGTTCACAACCGCGTGAGTGAGCGAGGGCGACCCAGCCTGTGAGCGCACCTTCTCCGCCTCCCTGCGCCTGTCTGTGCACCCCGCACACCCGCCCCCCCCGGTGACACCTGCTTCAGGATGGCCTTAACGATCTGCACGCGATTTACCGACGAATATCAGCTGTTCGAGGAGCTGGGGAAGTAAGGAAACGCTTTTCTGTCTTTTTTTTCTCTCTCTCCCTCATAATAGTCGGTGGAAATGATAATTACGTAATATGCGGCTTTGAGTTTAAAGGACGCGGATTTCGACGCCGCGTGCGTGTGTGTCAGCGTGTTTTTTTTTGTGCGTGTGCGCGCATCCAGCAGCCTGTGTGATGCAGGGTGGAGGAGGTTTAAACGCTCTGCTTTCCTGTAGGCCTGTGCAGTGGCTTTAATCCCACATACTGCTGCCCACACTTTGTGCTTATATGAAATGAGATATGGAGCGTGTCGTCATTTACCTCCATCCTGTCTGCGCCGCCGCTGATGCTGCATTTGGATACCTGCGGTGCCACAGCGGGGCAGGTGGGGGCGGGGGGCGGGGACTGTCAGTCAGTCACTAAAAAGCCCATAGAGAGAGAGAGAGAGAGAGAGAGAGAGAGAGAAAGAGAGAGAGAGAGAGAGAGTGTGTGTGTGTGTGTGTGCGTGCATGGGCGAGCTTTCAGATTTAGTAACCCAACCTTCACCCCCACCACCTCCATCACTCCCTGCACCCACCCCGCATATGACAGAAATACACACGGTGTAATGCGACAGCAGCACCGTGCACCTCCTCAGCCCAGAACCGACCTGCGGTCAGTGATCAGAACCGCCAGGGAATTCCTCACCTCCAGAGAGAGGTGGAGGAGAGCAGGTTGTGTGAACACCAACCAACGTGCGTGATTTTTAAAAGCGCGTGTGTGAAGGGGAGGGTTGGGGGGGGGGGTCATCCTCAGGTTTCTCCACTTGGATATATTATTGCAGATCAGTGTACACACATGCCTTACGATTATTTCAGCTCTTGCTGCTGCAGAAGAAGTTTTCTTCTGCTAAACCATTTATTTATTTATTTATTTATTTATTGATTGATTGATTGATTGATTGATTGATTGATTGATTGATTGATTGATTGATTGATCCTTTATGCTGCTTTTACTTTTTACTTTCTGCAATTGATTGACTTTTGGAGCCAATCCATTTCAAGATGGCCACCAAAAAAACCCACAAAAAATGCTATTCAGTCAGTTTTATAGCTCTTGATATTTGGTGCAGTTAAACTCATCCACAGCACTTTGTCCAAGTGCTATTCATTATGCAAGATGGTGTGAAACTTTACCTATAACCTTTTGTGTCAACCCAATTCAAGAACACCACAACCATTCACTATTAGCAAACACAAATAGAATAGAATAGAATAAAAAATGAAAAATAGGACAAAAGCACATACACATGTTAAAAACAATGACAACAATAATAAAAAAGATAAAAACTACACAGAAGTAACAAAAATACAAGGTGAAAAACATACAGTTATGAATAAATAATAAGGTTGCAGCTTAGTCAATTTTAGATATTGAATAATTTCATGACACCTACTTTGAACGTGATACCTCACAATGTTGCATGATATTATTTTTAATGTTTGACCTGACCAAAATGGCTCTTTTATTTTTCCATCATAATGATCTGAGTTGTTTTTATCAACAATAGTGGCTGCAATGATTTACAGATATTCAAATATATAAAATAAATATTTGGATGCTGAATTTCTACAAGTGGAGACAAACTATAGTCCAAAACAAAACTCAGATAAAAGTGCATCAGAAAACTAGGTTTGTCCATTTTTTTTCAACTTCTGGAACTTAATAGTGTCCTTTCTTCCCTACAATAACGCTACTTTTATGATAGATTTGTTAATGCTCTGTTATAAGGCTATGATAAACTTTATAAATTAATGTTAAACAAAAAAGGGTAGGACACGTCAAAAACTGAAACAACTTCTGCATTAACTGTACTAACAATGTATCCTGGTGTTGCTCATCTGACTTAGTTTTTCTTGATTTTTTATATTTATTTATTAAGATGTTCCTGATAAATGTTTAATGTTAGAAATCCATGGAAGAAAAGATAAATGTACCCTTACTTTTGTCAAGAAAGAGGTTTAACTGCTTATTAATTAGGTGCTAATTCTTTAGTGACCGAATCATTTGTAAATCCTTTATAAAGAGAGTCTTATTGGAAAGTTGAGACATTTAATCTATTCAGTTTTAGATCCATGAAAAAATGAAAAGTTGGTTCATTTTCTGACTTGAACCTTAATTTATTTACTTTATTTCTTGTAATGTGTGTCTCCACTGATGTGGTTCATAACTGAGCGACTCAATACCTGCCTGTTCTTGCCATGTTAGGATTTTTTTTTTTTAGCAAATCCTCTATAAATTAGAAGTTAGCTTTAGCTCATGCCAAAGTATGTTAGATAACATGTTACACATCACTATGTGCTCATCAGCCAGGACATGAAGAATCATCTGTTTATCATGTTGTCACATTGATTCAATACAGTTACTTTACATGAAGAAACTGCAATCATAGTTTAGAAGTGCAGTGTGTCAAACATCAGGACTGATTTAAGGTAAGGATTTCCGTTAGATTTTTTTTCTTTGACGAGCTGTGGTGAATACTAAAACTGCTGCAGAGCTGAGCGGATTCGAGGCAGGTGGATCTCTCTCCAAGGCCACATTAGACGCAGCACTCTGCTCCTGCGTTCACCTCAAATATAGACGACCTAGTTTTTTGATCTTCACAAATGTCCCTGACACACCTGAACAACACGTATCTGAAAGAGTAAAGAAGGTGGGCTGACACTTTTTCAGTGTGAATGGTCCTGTGTGGAGGTTTGGACAAAGTGTACTGTAAATGTGTTGAGGGGGTACATTGTGAAAATGACTGTGTGGCTGCTGCAACAATAGTTTAGTTCAACTTCAAATTACTATGGTAAATACTGTTTTTATATTTACTGTTTTATTTTATTTTATGATTGTCATTATTATTTTTTGTGTTTTACATATTACATTGGCCCAACTCTCTCAGAATTGGGGTTGTTAAAGCTCAAACATTTTTCTTCCTGAAGCACCTGGTTTGACATTTAGTTCAACTCAGGCTTTTTCACACTAAGCCCAGATTTTCTAAACCTGTTTTGACCTTTATTTTACAAAATGCTTTCACTAAATGTTTTACGTGTTTGTTTTCAATTCAAGGGGGGCATTCTCTGTGGTCAGGAGGTGCGTGAAGATCTCCTCTGGACAGGAGTATGCTGCCAAAATCATCAACACCAAGAAGCTTTCTGCAAGAGGTTGGAAACACACACGTGCAAACACACACAACATGCATCAGCTCAAAGGAAAAGAAATCCCTGGTTGTCATTGAGTTACATGCTGATGAGCTCTGAAATAGGCTTCAGGCTCTGAGAGGGAACGTGTGTGTGTGTGTGTGTGTGTGTGTGTGGGCACGTGTGGGAAGCTTTTAATGTCAGTTAGTGACAGACAGACTCCTATGCACTTGTGGATTGTTGTTTACCCTCCTTTCTGGTGTTATTCATATTCGTCCCTTTAGTTCCTATGCAAATGTTTGTCACACACAACCTTGTTAGTGTGTGTGTGTGTGCACGTGCATGTGTTCTGTATTGATTCAGGGCTCTGGCTGGTCTTGTCGTCTCAGGGGCAGATCTCTTGAGAAGCCGACCCAGTTCTTTCACATCCGTCATTGTAATTGTAGCCGCTGGCCTGGTTGCCTCAGGCTTGGGACACACACACACACACACACACACACACACACACACACACACGTATACATACTGTAGTTCATGAAGACACACTCACAAATGTGCATGCGCACGCACAGACGTGACCCAGCCTATTTGTGAACCAGTGGTGTGTTGTGCCTTTAAGGTTTTTCTCCTTTTCTCCCACTGTTTACTTGTTTATAAAAATCAGCCACTAGTCTCTGACAACACAAACATCTAAAACTGTGAATAGATGCAATGGAAGAAACATTTTTTTTAATGAAACTGTTTTCCATGAAGCATAAACTTAACTGGTGGAATGGTCGCTTGAGATTTTAGTCAGAGTATGCTGAATGTCATCCATAAACCATGATGGTATGCAACAATATGCAAAATCTAGTCTCTAGTAAGAAGTAAATACTTTCAATTTACTGGAGCATTTTTGCTCCAATCTATACTTTTGAAGTTTGAGTCCCGACCAAAAGAACAAGATCCTGAATACAAGCCACTGAATCCATCTTTCTCTCATAAAGTAACTTTAAAGATGGGGTGGGATGCTCTGTCATCCAGGTGGAGGTTGGAGTCGCTGCTCCTCTGCATTAAAATGAGTCAGTTGAGGTGGTTCTGGTATCAGATTAGGATGTGCCTCTCGACATGTTTCCCAGTATGTTTACATGTGCAAAATACTTTGATCAGATTGAAATATATTCAGATTAAATGATCCGAATGTACTGTTTATATGGTCACAAAATTAATTAATCTGATCATGACGAGTGTTTACACACACACCAGGCTTTTATACAGAATAGAAGCTCTGACGTGTGCAGAATTGTAGAATTGTGTCTTCTGAGCACCCAGAATGGCAGCACGATGGCTCAGTGGTTAGCACCGACGCCTCACAGCAAAAAGGTTCTGGGTTTGATCGCCGGTTCGGACCTGAGGTCTGCATGTTTTCCTTGTGCTTGCGTGGGTTTTCTCTGGGTACTCCGGTTTCCCCCACCCCCAAAAATATGTTCAATAGGTTGTCCTCAGGCCCAGGCCTCAATGGGATTTGCCTGGTTAAATAACGATAAATAAATAAATCGAATGGGCCTGCGCTGGTTTTAGTAACGGTGGAGAAGTTACTGTATCCCTACACTTACAAGGTATTCAATAATTTTGAGATCTTTCAAAGTTTCTAATAGAAATGTTGTATTGCTAACTGACCAACTTTGCTTCCCTGACATATTATCATCTAACCAGATGGGAAAAATATACAGTTATGATCAGAAGAAGTATTTGCATGCACACTGTTTGGATTATCAATAAGTATAAACCACCCCTCTCAATAAGATTACAAATTCATTCTGATCAAGCTGAATCAGATCAGAATACTCTGATTGGGATGTTTACATGACGTGTTTTTATTCTGATTGCTTGTTTATTCTGATTGCTTATGTCCATCATGTAAACATATCTACTGAGGAGACACTGGAGCAAATCCAGAACTTGCTGCAAGGTTTATAAATCCTGTGACTGGTTTGGAGACCCGTTGTGATTTCTCAGGCTGTAGAGTAATATTGAGGAGAGGAATATCTTGGTTTCCGTCCCGGACTTGTTGCCTCTGTAAACTCAACCATGGACAAGCAATAGGAAATGGAAGGATGGAAGGCCAATTAACAGTTGAGTAATTCATGCTCAAAGTGAGATTTTCTGTCATTTTACCTCAAATCTCTCAACAGAAATTAAGACATTCAATAGTCACATCAATTAGACTTATGTCATTTTTTTTGCAGCAGAGGCTGAAGCAACAATTGCTGTTGCTGCTGTAAAGCTTTTATCACAGTTTGTAAAAAATCTAATTCAGCAAATTGTGCACAATGAGACTGGATGGGTTCCACTTGATTGAGTTAATTTGTGTTTGTCAGTGGCTGTGGTTGGTGTAATTTAAAGCACCGTATCAACCTCAAAACGTTTACTGACTTGCTCTGGTGGCACACCCATTACTGTCCCAGAGTGCTGAGGTTCTATGAGAATAATAACCATCTAAACTCATACAATTATGTCTTTTTTATGTTTTTTAATAGCTAATTAACAAAAACTATTGCTTTTAACAAATACACCAAATTCTTTTTGCAGATATTTTTTGACAGGGCAACAATATTTTCCCACCATCATAGATGCTGTCAGAAAATTATTGTCTTTATTTTGTCTCCTGTCTTTTATTTGTCTTTCTTTCTTGTTCAAACACTTTTTGCTCCCCCTTTCCTGTCCTCCTGCCCATGTGCCGTGTTGATAACAGACACCTCAGCAGACGGATCAGTGTCTTGCCCCTCGCATGGCCAGATTTTCCAAAAATACTGCAAAGAATAATCCCACCCCCTATGCATGGGGGTCTGCACACACCCGCACACTCACAATCCTAATATGTGTGCTTCAAGGTTTACATACAGTGCTGGCTGGCACGTCAGATGTGGTCTTAGCCTCTTTCCGCGATAAGCTCTAGAATTGCAACTCTGATTCCTTTCTCTCTGGCAGGATCATGACCTTCCCCTGCCCCTCTCCACCGCTATGTGTTTGCGTATGCAAGTGCATGCGCGTGTGTCAGCTTATGTAATTGAAAGGGGTTTGGATGCTGGAATGCAGGAAGATCAAAGCATTGTGTGTGTGTGTGTGTGCAGGCATGCATCGTCACACTTGTGCAATCCACTGTCTTGATTATACAGCATTTCATTTAGAGCTGCAGATGAGTCAGTGAAAGAGAGCGGGTGGGAAAAAAAATGGGAAAAAAAGGGGGAAGGAAAGAACAGGAAGCAGGGAGAACGGGAGAGATAATCTGAGAGAGAAGATGGCAAGTCGGTACTTGAGTTTTTGTGTTCGTGCATTCAGGCTGTTCCTCGCAGCAGTTGAATATTTGTCCTCTCTTCATGCATGTGTCAGTGTTCTGTCACTACTGCTCCGTCTGATATCTGCTGTCACTTTCTGTTTGCTGCTGGTGTGCTGTGTGTGCCGCTATGCAGCTGCCTCTGCACATCTCTAATCCCTCATCTGTTAGAATGTATTTGTCTAAGTGTCTTGAATAAAGACACACTGCTGATACACACTGCAAATGTTACATTACACAGATAGAGTGACACGGTGCTGGACAGTTAGGGATGATGGCTTTCCATCATTTGATAAGATGAAAATGTTTTCTCTTCTTTTTGTCATTTTCATTCCTGTTTCTCTGTTTCACCTCCCAATGAAGCAAGATAAAAGAAAAAAAGTGGGGAGAGACGGTTGATATGATTGTGGGAGAGAGGAGCGATATGAAGATGGAGAAGCGGGAGGGTAGGAGAGACAGGAGGGATCAGTGACATAGAGGGGAATCACATGACTCACTGGGTACTTGAAGGCTAAAAATAAATGCTGGTCGTGCTTTCACGCTGCCTGTCTCCATCTGATACACACACATGTGCAGGCACTCGGCGTTGAAAAAAAAAACTCCCTCTTTGGAAAAGAGACAGGTTTTTAGTTTCACCTGATGCTCAGTTTTTCAAGCAGTGGCGTGCACACAGGAACGAGCCGTGGTTTTCAGAAAAAGCTGCCGCAGGGCACAGAGACTGCAACTCAAACTTTGTGCTTTACTCGCAGTTTTATTATTATTCAATATTTTTATTATTTTGAGTTGCCATCTAGTCCCAGCCAGGATTAGAAATGAGTCTAGGAGAGGGACAGGTCAGGCTGAGCAGCTTGAAGACAAAGGTTTGGACACGTATAGAGGTTTGAAGGTGAATGATGAATATAAAGCTGCCAGGGAGGAGGAAAAAGAAAGCCCACAGAGAGAGTTCATGTATGAGGGGTGGTACGTCAGAGCAGAATGCTGGTGAGATGGAAGCAGAAGGTTTGCTGTGGAGACCTCTAAAGGCAGCAGCTAGAAAAAGAAGACTGCTAGAATCCAAGAGTAGTGACTTTGTCCTAAGATTTTGTGAGTTTTTAAAAAGGAGTTTTGAACAAAAAATGAATCAATCAGTTTAAGTTTAGTATCAAAGGTGGTGGGTGATATGCATTTCTTTAAGAAATGCTAACCCTTTAATTAGAAGCATAATTTCAACACACATCATTACTGCTATGATTTGCAGCTTTGTATTATCTTATTGCTGCCTGTGCTCCTCATCTGCAGCATGCTAACTCAGTATTATGCCGTGCATAATGTGGCTTTATTTATGCATCTAATTATATGAGAATATTAAAGGGACTTTGTTTGTGTCTGCCTCTTTCTCTTGAGTCATGTTGTCAGGCCGCCCTCAGAACGTCAGCTTGAAATGAAACCAATTTTATATATTAGTATAATGTGTCTCTCAGACATACTCTGGGTAAGACAGCGGCAGACATTACGGTGTCGTCCTCCCAGGCGTGCTCTTGGAGCAGTTTTATCTTTGACTCCAACAACCTTTTGTTTTGTTTTTTTCTCAGAGGTGGGAAAGCAAGAGAGTTATCGGTTTCATAACTCTTCTTCTATTGGGAACCAGTCGAGGGTGACGGTGTCTCAGTTTCTTGAATGGGTTTATTAGGCCTCTGTGTTCTGCAAGGTGGAAAATGCATCCACATCAATGATTGCTCAGCTGCCCGCGATGCGACATTTTCACATCTTTGAACCCAATAAAATTAGAGCAGTGCAATACCTGCAACTTGTATGGTTTACATTTACAGTATGTGTACATGTTAACTACATTTCTTTACATGGCTGAACTTATTGTTTAAGAGAGTTGATTTCATTACCTCTTATTGAGACGTTATCTAAATCAGGTTTTTGCAGTTGCTTAAAATAGGATCTGTTTCTGCTGAGAAAGATTTTTTAAAAAGTTAATTAATTAAGGCCAAGCATTCCAAGGTGGGTACAGAGCGAGCTGAGGCAGAAATGAAGTGGGATGAGGTGGACAACTTGATAGCATGACCCGATAGCTTGACCTAAAATGCAGCTTTGCAAACCGTGTCCACAAAAATAAGCCTTAACTTCCGAACATAGCTGACTGGTCACTTGGTTGCAAACTCAAAGAATTCAGTGAGACTCCAACAAAATGTGTGCTTATTTTTGTCACAATTATCTTACAGCTTTAATTTACCAACTCCTCTCTAACAACTGCAGGCCAGTGAAATTACTTTAAGAGTAGCCCGATCCATATTCTCCTGCGACTATCACCAACAAGCTCTGATATATGGATGTGTGGTTTTTTTAGAGCACCACTGCAGTGTGAACAAAGAAGCAAGTTTAGGCCCAAAGCACATTGATCTCACTGGCTTTATTGCTATCAAAGCAAAAACTAAAAACAGAACAAGAATCGGGCTCATGGCAGGGATAATTCTCTTGGTACTTCTTGCACAGAGTGTAACAAAGTTAATATAAAGCAGATGTTGGTTTTGCTTTATTCAAGAGATTTTTTTTAAATTCAGTTCTTTTTGAATGTTTTTATTTTCCTTGTATTAACTCCATTTCTTTTAAAAACAAAGGTCAGCAAAAATGTTCTGCTTTTTGCTCTTGGCTCTTCATCTGTCGAGGCTTTCAGAGGTCGTGGTAAAGCTCAAATTCAATTTTAAACATTTTAAAACGTTTAAACATACAGTATTTTCTTTTTAACAAACACATTCACACACATGCTGACATTTTTAGTCTCTTAAAGTTTTAAGGCTATTAAAGTTTGCAGATTGTAGTTGTGGTTTGTATGGGCTTACTAAATAATGCGGTTTCCTCTGGTTTTGTGGCATGCAATAAAAATTAAACAACTTTTTAAAAAAATCTATAATAACAGTGATTTTTAAAAGGAGGTAGACTCAATATGTTTAACAACAAAATGCTCAGTTCATCGTGGTTCTCAATTCCAGTCCTTGTGGTCCACTATCCTGCATGTTTTAGTTGTTTCCCATCTCTTCTCTCTTTTTTTTCTGCAGAAGCTTGTTAATCACTCATTAATTTAAATCAGGTATGCCAAAGCAGGGAAATAAGTAAAACATGCAGGATAGTGGGTCATGAGGACTGGAACTCAGAACCACTGTTTCACCAGCAGACGTGTCATCTTTACTGTAACTGATGTCACTCTGCATCAGGCGTTTGCTCAGTCTCTGTGGCTTTTATCCAGTAACTGTTTTATGTCTGCCACGGTTTGCTTTTTCTGTCTTACTTGGTCTATAACAGACATACAGAATGTGAAATGAAACCCCTCTAAGACAATACAGTGCTGCAGTGCAGCTGCAGACGCGACACATCAGAAACTAAAGAAACAAGGCAGCAGTGAGGGGAGACGGGGGTGGGCGGATTCTAAATGTCTGCAGTGGATTTTTTTTTTATTTGTCTTGTGATGTAATGATTTTCAATCAACAGGTGTCAAAAAGCTTTTAGTGCAACACTTTTAGGAGTAAACGATCTTGTAGATGTTTGGATGGATATGTTACAGAGTTTATACAAGCTCGCTTTTTTAAAATAAGCCTTAAGTTTCTGTTTATCTGAATTTGCTATGAATATTGATTATTGTAATATTATGTAATTCAGTACATGGGTACTGAATTAGTTTGTTGCTATGGTAAGTTAGTAACTAATTATTAGTGTAATTAAGTTGAATAAAAATAAATAATGTAAAACATACAGTAGATGACTACATTTATCAAAACTAAAGCATTATGTACAACCTTGTTTGACATCCATCTTTAAATCTCAAGATTGAGGCATTTTTGGTGACATCAGCCTCATCCTTCCTCATTGGCTGCTGGACTAATCACCTTCACCTGCACCGAGTCTGGCTCATCAGCTCCTGGGCTTTTTAAGGCTGTGGAGAGGAACAGTTCTTCGCTGAAGCATCGATACTCCTGGGGTAAAGATCTCAGCCTCGTGACTCTTGTTATACTCAGAATCTGCCTAACCTCGTTTTTGTTACCTGCCTGTTTTCAGAGTTAATCTCCTCCGAGCCTGTTCCTGAACCTGCCTAATCATCTGAGCCACTCACCTGAAGATTACCCAGCACTGC
>JAUBOC010000127.1:4716994-4727650 GCA_032275365.1 Anablepsoides cearensis | reverse complement strand
GTCTTCTACATGCTTTGCAAGTGGGAAAACCTGAAAAATCAACAGTGTATCAAATACTTGTTCTCCCCACTGTAGTAACACATATGAATGTGAGCTAGGTCTGAGTAAAAAACAAAATTGAGACAAACATAAAACACTGATATGATTTCCAAATGAAGAAAAAATGAATCAATTCGAGCCACTCTTGCCTGCAGAGTTAATGATAATCTCTGATTCTCAAACTTGAGGTCACTCTGACTGCTTTGTGGTGCATGTGAACTACTGACTACTAATAAGAACTCCACAGAATCACAACTATTTTGCAAACTTGCCCTTTTCAGACTTTCTATGTTCTCCTTGTTTTTGCTGTTATGCATTAATTCATTGTTATGTTAGATTGTCAAAACCTCCGTATTCTTGGCTCAGTGTTTTCCCTGGTAATGTCTTCTGATGTTGCACTGTGTGTGGTAGTGTTTGGGTAAATCTGTAATTGTGGAGCGCAGACTGATAAAGAACAGAAGTAATTAAGGATCAGGTCCACAAGAATGTTCATTCTCAGATCAGTAAAAAAGGAGAAGGTGATATCGCTCCACTTTGCTGGATCAGTTGCTATTAGTTAGAATGATGAGAAAATATGTTTCATATTTTGAAGATTTATTTTCTTGTTGTGATGTAAAAAAAAATGTTGATGTGTTCCTGCTGTCAGTGAGTTTCTGTGCCCGTCGAGCTGTACATTGGCCTTAAACTGCTTGCAGGCTGTCTGTGCTCAGAGTCTCTAAATGTTAGGAAATGTATTATTCATTAGAACACACTGTCTCTCTGGCCCTAGGTTAGCAAAGACCTTTCTGCAGCTGTGTGTCGGTGTGTGTGTGTGTATGCTGTGGGCTCACTTATATCTTTGATTGTGCTAAACTCTGTTCGTGTTCGGTGTTTATTTGTAGGTACATTTGACTGTGAGTCACCCACACCTCTTGTGACGCCCCACCGTCCCCCTGTAGCTTCCTCCCCTCGGTGTGCACCTTGCTCCCACTCATGGATTTTAACACTAGATGTTTTGTTGCTGCGGACAAGCACGTTACATGACTTCCTCCTAATCCATGAGGCTGAGAGAGCAAGTCCATAGTTTGACTATTCAAAATGTCCGTGGTCACCTCGAGAGTTGGTCCCGTGCACATGTTTGTGTGTCTGTCCTTCGTGTGGCAGAAAGGGCGTTGCCTCAGACACTGATTTAAGAGCAGTTTAGTGTCACTAAGACCTAATGGTTTGATTAGGGTTTGGTTTGGCTAATCTGATTTTAGATCTGTGTCTGTGGGCAGCATGGTCCCTGAGCGTGTGACCTCTCACCTCTAACCTGTTTGACTCCGCCCCCCCCAGCCTGAGAACCTTCTGTTGGCCAGTAAGCTGAAGGGGGCGGCGGTCAAGTTGGCTGACTTTGGGCTGGCCATCGAGGTACAGGGGGACCAACAGGCATGGTTTGGTGAGTATTCATCCACCCGTTTCTTTAATTGTAACCAGTCAAGGAACCAATCTGTCAAACAGTCGTTTCTTTTTATTCCTGAAGAGAGAAAACTTTGCAGGTATATGTAACGCTCAGCTTGTGTTCTCTCTTGTCAACTCAGCTAGCGAGTAAAAATATATCAGCTTTATTTCTCTTTGTTCTGGCTGATAAGAGACATTATACCATTAAAATGTCAAATGTTATGGGAAAATATCATAAGGACTAATTCATTAAGATTCAATTCCATAAATATGTTTATCCAGTTTACTGTGAAAGTCTAGAGCAGGGCTATTCAACTGGTGACCAAAATGTGGCCCGGCAATTGGTTCATTCATCTCTTAAGTCCAACCCCCGGTTTTTTACTTTAGTTCTTTTAGTTAAACATAGACATGTTTAGTATCTACAGAAATGTCAGAATCTTGACTACAAGCTGGTAAAAACATTTCTATGAATATCTAAGACAGTTAAAACTACAAGCAGTTTAAGATAAAAGTGTGAAAGTGAAAATAAAATTGGTTTAAAAAGTTGGCAAGTCAGAGATGTCAAAATATTATTTGTGTTAAATGCATAATATAATGTGTTATTTTTGTTTTTGATATTATTTTACTATCACTACATTTATTACATAGGGTTTTCTATATTATATCCATGAATAAATGCAGCAAAAATAAACTATTTCAAAGGTAACAGATCTTTGTAGTATTTGGTTTACATAATGACTTTTATTCTTGGAATATGCGGTTGGTCGGCATAAACTGTGGACCCCGGAGCAATTTAGTTGAATAGCCATGGTCTAGAGGTTTAAAACAGTTTCTTAAAATGCTGGGATTTAGTTATGGTGGAGTTGATAATTGGTTACCAATAAGCTGCAGAGTGACTCAATCCTCTGTCAATCTGCATCAAAGACATTAAAACGACAATTCAGATTTTCTGAAATGAGCTTCTGTTGAAAGGTTATGAAAACCAGTATCTTGTTTTAGGTAGTTTTTGACCAACCTCAGTTTGTAAAGCAGTTATATTTTGACAGATTGATGAAAATTATCCGGTTTGATTCAGACCAAGACCAAAGTGGATTGCTGTTGTCTTAAAACAACTCCAATCAGGAAAATTGATAAAGTTTACAAACCTTTACACTGTTGTTGTGTTCATACTACATGGTTAACACATGAAATGTCATTGCTTCCAAAAGGCTGAAATAGCTGCAGTGACTAACTGTGGCACTTCCATGCAGCCTGAGGCACTTCCTGCAGGAATATCATATTTCTGTTAGAGTAACTGAGTACTGCAGTGCAAAGTTTTATAAGATACCATTTATGTGAACTACAGTGAAACTTTTAAGATGGGAGTGATTTTAAGATGGCAACAGTCCTCTTTACACTTGGCCCCACATGAACAAACTGTTACATTTTCAGTGTCAGTGTAAAGGTTTTCTTCAAACAAGTCATAAACATAAGGAGTTTTATATCTTTTCTCTTAATTTGTTGTGAAGTTCAACTCAGGATCAATTTTTCCCAGAATTAATAGACCCGTTCATGTAAACAGCCGCTTTCCACAACCAAGTCAGCATCTTCCCGACAATAAGCTTCTGCCAAATTCTAAATAAACCGTCCCCACCAGATGTCTCTTATCAGACTCTGTTTCTAAACTAAACAATTAGACTTTCATTAAGTTTTCCACAACAGAGAGCCAAGACGCGGAATTTCCCAATCCTACCTACCGCTCCACATCTCCCCCCTCTCTCCATCTTACACCCACAGGTTTTGCCGGGACCCCAGGCTACTTGTCTCCAGAGGTTCTGAGGAAAGATCCATATGGGAAACCGGTTGACATGTGGGCCTGTGGTAAATACCTTTCATACTTCATCACTTTTTAAACAAATGTTTACTTAACCAGATGATCTCAGTTTATGGTCTTCAACTTCTGAACCGAAAGGATTAGTTTGTGTTCTTCCAAGTGTTTGATGTATAAAAGCAGAACATGTTTACTGGTAATAATACAAGCTTTAGGACATGTGAGTGGTTTGACTTCACATGTTACCTCTTCAGGGGTGATTTTATACATCCTCCTGGTGGGCTACCCTCCCTTCTGGGATGAAGATCAGCATCGCCTCTATCAACAAATCAAGGCTGGGGCCTATGATGTGAGCAAGCACACACACACACACTGATACTATGTCTCTCTGTCCTTGTGGGGACTTTCCATTGACTTCCATTCATTTTTTTGGAAATTTTATATCTCAACCCTGACCATTTACCCTAAAATGAACCAAACAGGTACCTACCTGAGCCTACAACTAACCTAAACTCAATTAACACCTTAGTCCTAATCCCAATCAGCCTTCGAAGTCGTGGGGACCGGTCTTTGGTCCCCACAAGGAGCATCCAGTCCCCACAAGGCTGATTTTCCCAGGAAAATCGTACTCACCAAGTAGTAAAACCAAGTGCACACACACACACTATAAAGGACTATAACTTTACATAAAGCTTTTAAAATCAAAACTGTCTGCTGCAGTTTCTGTTTTCCATTTCTTAAAATCCAAACCAGCTGTGTTTCTGACACAGGAAGTTCAAGACACAGGCACTTGAGCTTATACAATATACAAAAGCTCTACAAAATCTCTATTTACAGTAATCCCTTTCAAAGTTTTATATGTTTAAAAAACATGTTTCCTCCACAATAATAAAATTTAACCCTTAAACTGATGGTTTGCACATTTTGAAGTGAGGTTCTGTGGAAAGACACTGAACAAACAAAATAAGTCTTTTGTTTAAAACTTATCTTGACAGCTAATTTTATCATTGAAAGAATCATTTAATAAGTTTTTTGTTTATTTGTTTGTTTTTTGCTCTTTTGGATTTTGAAAATTTGTCTCAGTATTTTGTGTCAGTGTTTTATTTTTAACAACATACCTGCAATGAATGCCTTGAACGTTCTTTTTTTCTTGACAGTTTCCATCCCCAGAGTGGGACACAGTAACTCCTGAGGCCAAAGATCTGATTAACAAGATGCTAACAATCAACCCCAGTAAACGCATCACAGCGGCTGAAGCGCTCAAACATCCCTGGATCTGCGTATGTCACACACACACACACACCAGCATGCATACAGAAATACAGATCCAGAAATAACGTAAAGTTTTCACACCCTGGATATCTCTGCTCTTCATCCTGCAGCAACGGTCCACCGTAGCTTCCATGATGCACCGGCAGGAGACTGTGGAGTGTCTGAAGAAGTTTAACGCCAGAAGGAAACTCAAGGTGAGACCTCAGACAATCAGTCACGTTTCTATTTATGCTGGACGATCCACACAGCCTCTTCTCTTTGCTCCCCCTCTGTCTTCCTCTCAGACAGTTCAACCTAAAAATGATAACCCGTTCTCCAAAAACCTTTACAGTCCCCCCCCCCTTTTTTTTTTTTTTTGCAAAACTTTCCTTTTTCCTGCTGCAGCCTTATAATCAATCTTCCCTTCTATCTTCTCCTTTTCTGTCCTTTTCTCCTTCCCGTCTCCTCTGTCCCTGCAGGGAGCAATACTGACCACTCTGCTGGTCACAAGAAACTTTTCAGGTAGGTTTTCTTCAGCCCCGTTGTTCAACAACTCATTTCCAAAGCAAATCTTAGAAACGTTCAGTCTAAGAAGGCTGGTTTATTTTTAGCCTTTTATAATGAAGGTAGTTTAGGAATATTCCCCAACAGAAAGTGCCTCTCCTAGGATTATGGCACAGAAGAGTTACAAGAAAAAATCTATAATTTTGGAAACCAAATGAAGGTCTGTGTCGTCACACAGATGCTGTCGGTGAACAGAGTCATCTCCCCTTTTCTCTCTAGCTTTGTTCTACCACTCAAACTCTATTTTTATCATACTTTCTTGCATGTTTTTTCTTTGACCTGTCTCCAATTTTCTGGGTCCAAACGGGCTCACTGTCACTCTTCACTCCACAGTGAAATGCATTTGTGCCTCTTTTTATTCATCATTTTCTTCCCTCTTTCATTTTTCTTTTTTGTGTTTGGATTGTGGTATCCATCTGAGGTAAGATTTTTGGAATGACAGGGCAATGTGTGGGGCTGAGCTCAATCAGTAACCTGTGATGTTAAGGTTTTCCTACTTTTCCTGAAAGCCTAATAAATGTGCATGAAGACTAAACAATATTGAACCTTGAACTAAGGTGAAATACAAATCTGAGCAAGCATATTGCATGTGTTTGACATGCAAACTGCAGTTTTATTCTTCATACTGGTGGACAGTGGATATAAGTGGACACCTTCCTGCTGAAATGCCAGGTTTTGGTCATGTAAGAAACAGTCATTTCAAAACTTTTCCACCTTAAATGTGACACAAGTCAACTGAAAACAATCTATATAAAAACCAAAATACATAGAAAATGGAAAAAAGCTGTCTGCAACTGTGCACACTCTTTATCCAATTAATATAGATTCTCATTTTCTATTGTTTTTAAATGTTAAAGGTTTAAAAACAAAGTTATTCTACAACAGAAAACACTTTCCTTCTTATGCAGAAAATTTTTCAATTCAAAACTAAAGAATGTGGAGTTCATATGTCTAGACTCTGGCTAAGGTCATTTTAAAACTTAAAATTTCTAACTGAGTCATTATTTTGTTGATTTGGATGTATGCTTGGCAGTTGTTAATAATTTGAAAGGAAAATAATAATAAAAAAAAGGAAATTTTTCTAAATCGTGAGTTTTTTTTATCAGACATCTGAAGGTTTTGGCTAAAATAAACAAAGATTTACAGTTTTTATTGGTTGCTTTGACACAGTAGTCCACTCAAACTCCACATTATCCAAACAGTGAACACACAGGACTCAACAGTGACACCATGGTCAAAGTGACACATTTTGTTTGCAAAAGGCTCTAACCGTGCCAAAACATTTAGAATAGGAAACAAAAGCAAATTGGATCTAGGATCAGAAATACTTTGATGCAAATTTTATTGATTCCATAACATTTTTTTCAAAATAGAAATAGAATAGAATAAGAAATTAAGAAAAAAATAAATAAATCTGTTAGGGTATAAGAACTACCCACTACTGATAATCAGTCTTTTCTCTCTTGGACAAGCTTGTAAAGAACGACACAGACGTGGCACATTTTAAGGCCTACAGTCTGGTTACTAAGTGTCAAACAGGTGCTTCTATGATTTCCTACTGAGCTAGGTAGCTTCTATTAGTCAAGAACAGGTGGTTTATATTTGCCTTCAAAGCCAAAACAATGGAGTTTGGACCTCTTGGATGTCATCTGTGTTAACTTTTGCAAAAAAGTGAAGAAAATGTGTCAGTCCAATGAGAAATGGTTAACACATTTTGCAAGAGGTGACTTCTGCTCTGCTGAATTTGTGATGATGAAAATGAGTGGAACCCAATTCCAATTCTTCAATTGGGTCAAAAAAAAACCAAGAAAAAACTGTAAATCTGTTCAGAATTCCATTTACTTTGACTGAAACTCCAGTTCCACACTGCTGTAATTAAAACTAAATTAGCTTCAACAAAGTATTAATTTGAGGCACACGACTGCAACCAGCCTATAGATTATTTTTTCCATACAGCGGATTCTTTTTTTTATCTCAGTTAAATTAGAGGATATATAACACAGTATATGTGGGAAGCAATTTGAAATGATTCATTGTGATTTTTTTTTTTTACTTAACAAAAACCTGGCATATTAACGGCTGTGTAGACTTTTCATATCCACTGTAAAACGAGGGCAGAGTGTTGGGACTGTGTGTGTGTGTGTGGACTGGTGCATGTGTTTGTGGACAAATGTTAGAGATTGTCCTTCACATCTCCTGGTGTAACTATTTCCCACCCTTCAGTTCCTCAGGTATAGTATTAGGTAGGAGAACAGCCTTGCACATTGGAGCATTTGTTGCCTAACTTTAAGGCTCTTGCATTTAAATTTGCACATGTAGTTTGAAGCTATAAGCACAGCTGGTTGGTATGCTTGCTGCATGTTAGTGAAGCCTCTGTTTTGTGACCTCTCATGATGAACTCTTGTCCCTCTTTATGCCTCTGCAGCAGCCAAAAGTTTGCTCAACAAGAAGCCTGACGGAGTGAAGGTGAGTTTTTTCACACAAAGAGGACATTGTTTGGGTTTTTGCATATATTCCTGGAATGTTTATTCTTGGCGCAGCTTTATGGTTATATTTTGTGCACTTAATGACTCATTCAGGGATAGTCACTCTTAACTGTGGGAAGTGGTTGTTGTTTGATGTAAAACTAGGCAAATACACCCTAATACTTATGAACAACAATTGAAGTTCCCACCTTCAATGAGCTGTATTTATACTATATACTATTTATATACTATAACTTAGGTTAGTTAGGTTTGATCCTTGTGAGCGAGATTTAGCTCATTTACCTTTAAACTATCACTTCAGTCAATTGAAATTAAAGGGTTTTTGTTTATATACTGCTTTTCATTACAGTATTTTAATCAGAATGAGATATAAATTTAAAGAAGCATCTTAAAGCTTTTATTTTGAGTTTTTTATTTGTTTGTTTATTTTAGGGCCCTGTCAGACTATGACGTTTTAGACAACTTGTGCCACATCTGCAAATTTTCAATTACCACCTTCGTTTGGATGTGATCATACTGTGTTGCTAACAACTTGAACAGAATTACATTAAACTTCATCTTTGAAACCAGACTGTGAAATTATTTTGATCAATGCATTTATTGATAAAATATGAAATATAAAACTAAAGGATTCTGTTGATTTTGGTTGCTTAGTTTACCTGTATTATTATTATTATAATACATAGTAATCATTGTGAATAAGTTGAGCCTTGTAGCTAACTGACTTATAAGTAACAAATGAATAACTTACCTGTAACATATGTGAACTGATGCATAAATTATCATTCCTATAACCTGAGAATTCTGACAACATATTCACAACTTACACAAAAGTTGTGAAACTTACAGCAACATGTTGGACAAAATTTGCAAAAGTTGTCTAAAACATCATAGTGTGACAGGGCCTTCAGTCTGAGCTCCCTCTAAGACTGTTGGGTCCAAGATGCTGCTTCTGGTTCTTTTGCAATATTTTAATAATGTTTTACAGCTTGTCCTTAGAGTAAATATTGTTGGTAGTTTTTTAAATGGGAATATTATTTCTTTCTGTGGAAAGAAAGAATATTTCCAAATTCTTTGGAAATGATCCTGTGTTTCCATAGAAAGTTGTCTGGAAAGCAACGGTTTCCCCTTGTTGATTCTATCTTCCCTCTATAATGATAAAAGCTGCATTTATTAGACCAACAAACTGCTAAAACTTATGTATTTATGGAAGTGCTCATTCCTGCTCCAGATCATAGAATTCATTTTATGAGAAGGACCAACATGTTGTAACTATTTTCATTTCTATGAAACAGTGAGGATTGGATGAGTTTTCACATACTGCCTTTGGCTTTGTTTTTAATCGGGTATTCTTAAGAAAAACTGTGTGCTTTGCTAAGAATGTATTCATAAGAAAATGCAACATTGTACAATTTCCATCTGCTTTCTCCTGAATAGACTTCAAAATCTGCTCCACATGTGTGTTCACAGAGAATTAATTTCCCCTCTGCGGGACACTAAAGGCTAATAAAATCTAAAAAAATAAATAAATCTAAAAAATAAAAGAGAACTTGGTTACAGTTCTGTTTATTTATGTATTTTTTGGCTACATTAGGGATTATAAAGTCATGCATTTTAATAGAAAAAAAATACTTTTTCTAATTTTTTTGTCATTGAGAATACACAGGAACAGCAGTGCGGCTTTATGGTTATTCAACAATGAGATTTTTCTTTCTAAAAAAATCCAATTCATGTATCTTTATAGGCAAAAAATAAATATGTTAAAAATGTTCTTTACAAAAGTTAGAATTTTGTATTGCTGAATTAAATTGCAACCTTTTAAACATCCACTGCAAATGTGTAAATTGAAGAATTATTAGAGGAAAAAATCCACATCTGCTGTTTTTCTCAAATATTTCACTTATCAATTTTTGCGTATCTGACAGGTAGGGTGGTCAGAAAATAACTTGTATCCACGTAACGCTTAATCAAATCCGTCTTTTGAGACACATGAGTTGGGTTTTTCACTTGGGAATGGATGGAATGGATGTGTTGGTGTGAGAGCTTGAAAGGTGTGTGTCATGTCCCCCTCTACACTGCCCCCTGCAGGTCAACAACAAAGCCAACACAGTGACCAGTCCTAAAGAAACTGGCCCTGCCTCTGCACTGGTATACACACTCGGTCTCATCCGCACCCACACCTTCCTTCACAAAAAGATCCAAACCTCACAGCCCACTTTGTGGGAGGTATAAGTTCACCACCTTTACAGGGTCAGATCAGTCGCTGTTTGATCTCCTCGTTGCTTGACCGGATTTGAATTTTTTATAGGGTTTGTAAGAACATGGATCAAATCCGGGGCAGTGACATGAGATGAAACAGCTGTCTCAACCCATCTCAGGCTTTCCCTGAATGAAAATGTAAAATGTAAAAGCATTTAAGAGTGCACAGCATGACCCAGCTCCAGAATCTTTGATAGTTAGTCATGAAAGACACTCAGAATTCATATTGATGCATTCATTGGAATCAGCAGACCATGCATGTGATATATAGAGCTTGGTCAGTCTAAATTTGTGGCCCCAAATTTGCTGTTAATGCAACATTTACCTCAACCCCGCTTCTTGTCCCTGATCATATCCCCCCTTTTTACATTCTCATATCAGATGCTTTTTCATTGTTTCTCTGAACTGATCTGTTTTGCATTAGAAAGTAGAATTTCTGACTTAAATCCACATCTGCATCCTTTTACTATGTAAGATTTTGTTCCTGACAAACAGTAGCTTGCCTGTGCATGACCGCAAGAAGTATGAGAGCATTTGCTCTGCAGTTCTCTCTCTCTCTCTCTCTCTCTCTCTCCTTTTTTCATAACATCTGCTCATACGTCGCCTGTGTCAGGCCACATGATCAGTGCCTTGCATGATGTCGGAGGTTTTCTGTTCCTTCATTTGCTGACAGCTTGGTTACGCATGAACATGAGGCACATGACATCTGTCTGTTTCTCTCTCTATCCTCCTTTCGGTCCTCATCATAATGCCTGTGTACACACACACACACACACACACACACACACACACACACACACACACACACACACACACACACACACACAC
>JAUBOC010000127.1:4700390-4715200 GCA_032275365.1 Anablepsoides cearensis | reverse complement strand
AAGTACAGATACCCAAAATTTCTACTTAAGTACAGTAAAGAAGTATTTGTACTTAGTTACTTTACAACTCTGGACACATCGTCAGGATGACCTTTGACCTTTTGCAGGAATGTGACCTCTCCTTGTGAAGCCCTTGTACTTCATTGTTTCCTTGTTCCAGTCATTAAAATTCTGCTTGTGACCCCAAACTTTGGGTCTTTCTGTCTAGTTTGTTGTATTTTAATAAAATGCACATTGATGCTTTGCAAATACAAACCTCCTCTTTTTCCTCGGTTTGTCTTTTTTTCCAATTCCTGTTTGTAATGTGCAAAACACATCTGAAAACACTCATCCATTCACTACTGCAGGTCATGACTGTAAGGAAAATGAAGAACTAAACTACACACAGTTCTTATTATTTTACTTAACATGTCTCTTTTGTTGCACGATTTAAGTAATTCTTTCAATATTCCCCAGCCTGCACCAATAACAATAAAGGTAACTGTCAATATTACTTACCGGTAGTTAAAACTGCTTTTATAGTAACTAGATTGCATCTGAGCATTAGTTTGTTTGTCTATTTTGAGCTTTGTCGGGTGAAAGAAATCCTTCCATCCTGCATTTTCCTGCCTGAAATCACTATTAGTTATGGAAGGCTTAATTTTGTTTTCTGTTCAAACATGAAAAATAGAAAAAATAATCTAAATACATACTGTCTGAGTGCCTTCCATTTCTAATATTTTTAAAATCCTGCCAATGTGTGGACTAGAACCCATTTCAACCTGATTTGATGTCAGATAGCTTTGACCCACACTGATGCTTAGTGTCTTTATTAATGATGATCTGTGCTCTTGTGTCGCAGCTCGCAAACAGGAAATTATTAAGGTCACCGAGCAGCTGATCGAGTCTATAAACAATGGAGATTTTGAAGCCTACGCGTAAGTTCCTATATGTGCAGAAATATTTACCAGTATGTCATGTCATGTACGCCTTGAGTTTCTGAAACAACGTTTGTTTTTGGTCCAACAGGAAGATTTGTGATCCTGGTCTGACTTCCTTTGAGCCTGAGGCCCTGGGGAACCTGGTGGAAGGACACGATTTTCATCGCTTTTATTTTGAGAATGGTGAGTTCAAGAACATTTGAAAGTTTTAAATGTTAATATTTAAAGGGGATTTGTAACAAATTAAAAAATATATTTTGAAATTTGAGCCTAATAGGTTTGTATCCAATTTAAACACTGCAGAAAAAAATGAAATCAGTGTATTGTTGTATTGTTTTTGATGTCATTAAAACATCTAGAAAAAAAGGGAGAGAAAGTACGGAAGTGGGATTAATAGAGAGTAAAAGCAGGGTGTCATCAGCATGACAGTGAAATTGAATTAAGTGTTCCTTGAAAACAGAACCGAGACAAGGTAGTTAAACTACAAAAAGAAGGGCCTCGAGGACGGATCTCTGGGGAATGCCACAGGTCACTTTGAGTTTAACAAAAATAGTGCAAACAGAGTGGTTTGACACAAACCAAGTTAGTGATTCAGTGAGCCAGTGGAAGCCAGAAAGTTGAGAATATGTTGAGGTTGGATCATGCTGCTCCCCTACTTCACAAGAATTAGGACTCATAAAACAATAGGGATAAATAGGAAACTTTGCCAAAGCCAATGTCTGCTTTTTTATATCAGCAGAACTTATTACCAAAGAAAAAAATGGTAGTTTTTGCTTACTGTAACAGATCACTTATAAACAATGATCTTATATCTTTAAGTCAACTCTTAACTAATTTCTCCATCACACAAAAATTTGTGCACTGAGGACGTCATTGAAAGAGTATAAACAGGACATTTTTTCTGTTTGTGGCTTGTATTGTGTGCCCAATCCCAATATTTAGCCCTATCAGTTTACTGTTTGTGTTTGCTGCACTACAAGGGCATGGGCTTACCTTGGAGCAAAAAACCCACCAATGAATAATGACTGCCAGAAATGGCAGCGTGTTCTCAGTCTGGGTAAAAATAGTTCAGATAAACCAGATATGTCCCAGAAACCTCAATCACTTGGCAAGCCTGCGCTTGTCCACAATCCAACATCAGCATATGGAGAGTGCAGCTCCTCATACAGTATCAGAGTTTTACTAAGAAGAATCATTGCTTTTCTTTTAAACAGCTATAAAGCTGCTCTCATGATCATATGAGATTATCAGTAAAAGCCCAATGCAAAGTAGGAAGCATAAAAAAGTGATATTCACATATATCTTGCTGTTTTTAATTTTAAATCTCTCATTTGCAGCTCTGTCTAAAGGGAATAAGCCGGTTCACACCATCCTCCTGAACCCACATGTGCATCTTATTGGGGAAAATGCAGCCTGTATTGCTTACATTCGGCTGACCCAGTACATGGATGGCAGTGGTATGCCGCGCACCATGCAGTCTGAGGAGACCCGTGTGTGGCACCGCCGGGATGGCAAGTGGCAAAACATTCACTTCCATCGCTCAGGCGCGCCCACCATCCCGTCCCAGTAAGAGGCCATGTAAAACACAACAAAACAGCAGTTTTAGGGATTTATTAATGCTGTGTACTACACCGTAAAGCATGAATAAGCTTACAGGCCTGATTTAACAAGAACGTTGTAATGCAGTAAACATGTTTTTGACCTCATGTTGGTGCTCTTTTTGTCCCTATTTGCAGTTAATGGATTATCATTGTGTGGAAAGAAAACAAATCCTATCAGCAGATCTAGTGGAGCAGTCAACTAGCCAACCCTCTGATTGCTCTTTCTACCTTTGACCCTTCTGTAAAAGGACACGACGTCGCACAGGACACAAGCATTATTACATTTTGCTGTTACGGTATTTTACAAAAAAACATTATTCGAGACCACCACAGAGTGGCGGCACACCGTATTTGGACATTATGAAACGAGCATATTAAGAACTTTTGTTTGTTTTGTTTTGTTTGTTTTTTAAAGATGTTTTGGTATGCATTTTAAATATAAAATAAGATATGTTTAAAAATCTACTACTGTAACCTCTCCTACCCCTCAAAAAAAAAAGAAAAAAAAAGATAAAAAAAAAAAATTCTGTATTTTTATGTGTGTTTATGTGTGTGCAACTTGAAAACATTCGGAAGATCAGAATATCAAAAATGGAGCTTGCTTTAGTTCTGGTGATGCATATACATTGTGATTGTTGATAAAAAGAAAACAAACACTGAAGCCGCTATTCTTCCTAACTGAGGAGTTTATGTAAAATCAAATTTACGAGCTACATTTATGTTTGCTATGAGCCAAGTCATACCGTTTAAATGGTCAGATTTTAACCTATTGTACTAATTTAAATGTAAGGAAAAGCAGAGCAGCTTACACTTTGCATCGAGATGTGTTTGCCTTTATATCAGTGAAATAAGAAATAAGAGAATGTAGCATATATGTAACATATGAAAACTCAAGACTATTGTGTAGTGCATGGCGGGTGGGGGGAAATACCACGAGTAAGAGCTTATGAATCTATAAAAATCTGCTGTTTGATTTGTCAAATCAATGACTCGTTTGTTATTGTTGTGCATCGGTCCTGTCAGATGTTTCTGATGTCCTCCAGTATCATGAAAACTGTTGTAAAAAAATTTTTAAATCTCTTCTGGTTGACATCCAGCGCAAAATATCTGAACCTCGTGTCAAACAGGAGGGCAGAATCGACCCTTACATTTTGTAACAAAAATGAGAAGAACACAAGCTCATTTCCCACTCTGTTTGTACTTGTATTGTGTGCCTGTATGTGTAGGGTTTCTGTTGTCATTCTGAACTTGTCACAGCAGTCTGTTGGTTTACCAGCTGCCGAGAGAAAGTGTGTGGCTAGGGAAGAGGAAGCAACAACTCTGAAGTCTGTCGAGTGAGTGGCTGATGTCGTCGGAATAAAAGTGTTTCAACTCGGAGGGTAAAAGAGAATCAAGGTTGGACGGCGATGAAAGCTGGGATGTCTTCCTTGTTGATCAGTGCTTCTGCCAGCCGGTGGTCCCACCACGGCAGGACAAAGACAGTGTCTACGTCATCCCTACTGTTTGCTGTTTCCAGCTGGTTTTGTCTCTTCTTTTGTGAGGAGAAAACGTTTATTTTGACAAAAAGTATGATGTCATTGCAACGCAGCACCCCTTGTATGGTGTGTACCTGTTGCCAGCATGGCAATAGATGGCTTAATATGGTTAAGAAATAAATATATCAGATAAAAAGCGTGACAAAAATGGGTTTGAATATGGCTTGTGTGCCTGGCCAGTTTACTTCATTAGAATTTTTGTTAAAGGTTATAACTATTTACGTATTTCAGCTAACATACGGTATCTATATTTAGCTTAAAATGATAGTTTTTATATTTTGAAGTGGAAGAAAAGATTTAGAATAATTAATATCTTGTGTTGTAGATAGCTTTTTGATCAACCTCCGTTTAGAGAATTAATTTAATTCTGTCTGAATGGATGAGCAACTAGTCCAATCTGTGGCAAAACCAACAAGGATTTCTGCAAAACACCAATCTCAAAGTTTTCACAGCATTTTGCTGTTTTATAAATCTGTACACTGCGGTCAAGTTTGTAATACATGATTATTTCAGCAAAAGCATTACCATATTCAAAATAAAACTGCTACAGCTAGTTGCTGCTAACACTATTTGCACGTGCAAAAACCTTAAAATTATATGCATAAAACCATGTGTTTAAAAAAAGTAACACTGTAAAAGTTTATAAAACAGTGTTTGCATGAACCAATAAGAATGTTTAAATGTTTGTTTTTTTTCTCCAAACTGAACTCATTCAAAAAGCTATCTATAACAGGTAAGATATTTGTTCGTAGAACTCTACACAAGAATTGCAGCTGAAATTAGCCTGATTCCCTGCAGGAGGCAGCAGAAAGTCACCCAGCGTTCCATCAGCTTCAGGGTTTAATAAAAGTAAAAACAAACATTAATTGTATGAATGTGTGTTGCAAGTTTTGTTTTAAAGAACTTCAATTTATATAAAATATATAGCCAAAGCAGACACTGTACATTAGTAGACTTTTATTTTCTATCAGCCATAGATACACTGCAGCCATTTTGTTTTTTTTTTTTTGAAATTTGATACAGTAATACATGCCCTTGTAGATATTTAGATATGCGCTGTAAATGTATATAACTGTCATCACAGAAAAGGGATGCTGATCTTGGAAAATTAAAAGCATACCTGTCACAGTGAACTTTTACTACTTTGCATTTTTCTAAATCGCAAAGAAAACAGTGCTAAGTGATATAAATAAACATTGTAGGTACATACAGTAACAGTGCATCGAGCTGTGAACAACCGCATATTTGAGCTCATAACTTGCCTCTTTTTTTGTGTTTTTATTAACTTCCATGTTTCACCTCTGCTTCCACAACCAGACCTGCTGTGGCTGTCGAATGTTTACCTCATGTCCTGTGCTCGGAAAGCGTAGAGGTGTTCTCACCTGACATTCAGGAGTGCAAAAGCGATTTGTGTAAAATAAACAGCTCTAATCTTTTCTCACAAAAAAAAAACAAAAAAAAAACAGCACGCACACTTTTCCTCCACACACCCAGACAAGTCATCCACTCTGACACGCATCAAACACACCTGGTTCAACACTTTCCAAACAAAAGGGTGAACAAATAAAGCTTTCACATTAAATTAAAACAGGTAGTGCCTGCTCACTTTCTCACTAGGAAATATATCTGTAGAACAGCTGTGATATGAATTTGTTACCCGGTGACAAATCCTTAAAGATAATAATAATAATAATAATAATAATAAAGCACATATTTTTTAAACAAAATCCAAAATATGACATCTTCAAACACATAATACAATCTCTTAAAGATACAATACTCTGTAACCAGGAGTCAGTGCGATAGCCTGGTTAGTAACATTCACACGTTCATCTATCGTACAACATGAGTCAGTGAAACGATGGAGAAAGCCAAAGAACAAAGTAGTTCTATGTAATAAAGAAAAACACACTGAGGGAACGCAAAGTCTAACCAACTAAACAACAAAGCAAAGCTGGGATCTGACAGATGTTGATTAGCCATGCCTCTTCTACTTCACAAGTAATTATTAGTTCCTATAGACTACCGATGTCAGCATCTTTTTCTGATTATAGATTGTATATAATTATCAAAGACAAGAGTACACAGTCTACACGAAACACAACAGCAGCTGTTAAATTTAGTGGCAACATAGTCTGGTTTTCTGCTTGACCACCTGAATCAAAGAAAAGAAACAGCAGAAAGGCAAGAACAGTGAGTGAATGAAGTAGTTTTGAGTGCAACGTGAAATACTGTCTTTTCTTTTTTATTCTGAGCACCTACTTAGACGACAGTAGCAGTATTTTGTTTGTATATTTTTGAACCTTTGATAGCTTTGTGAGTGAGGTGTTAACATTGTCCCTGTTTTCTTCGTATTTGTTTTTTTTCCTTGGTGATTTATCACATATTCAAGACAAAAATGAAAAAAGATTTTGACATTCAAAAAACAAAATGGAAAACAACAGAAGGCTTTCTTTGGTCATAAAAAGGCAAAACAACATCCAAACATAAAAAAAATATATAAAATCATGGATACATATTATCAGTCAGAAAAAAAAACTCTTCTTTTGAACAAAATGCCATCTTCCAGTTGTAAAATGGGAAGACTGTGGTATCTCTGAGGTGCTGTGGTGCACACTGGGATTGCATGTGGCCAATGCATAGGATTAGCAGGGACTTTAGCGTGGACAGAGCTGGGGAGTAGGGGGGCAGAGTGGTACTCATTCTTCTACTCTTCTATCTACGTTTTGTCCTCGTCAGTGTCTTTCTGTTCTTGTTCAAAGCAGCGGTGAAAGAGGTGGTGCAGCTGCTGCTGGAGATCACAGGCTGTCGATGTTTTTCCGGAGGTGTCCGTTTGCTCTTCAAGGACTTGATTGTGCCGCCCGTCTCCCTTCACCCTGAGGGTACAAGCTTTACGCATGTGGGCCCTAAAAACAGAAATCAGAGGGAGAAAACAGAGGAAAATCATTCATTTTAAAAAGCCACAAGATTAAAAAGGTCCAGTGTGCAGCATGAAGCCACATTTTTAGGGGTGTAATGGTGCATTTTGTGCCTAACCATCATGGTACAGGCACCAGGGTCTGGTACATGCAAACAGACATGTTAGTCAATCGGCATGTTTATCTAGAATAAAAAATCGAATCTAAGCCACATTACATCAGAACAAAGCAAGAGTTAGTTCAGATGTCATAACCTGCTTGTTTGTTTAAATCAGTTTCTTTGTTAGCGATTGAGAGCAAGAGGTATGGAAAGCAAAAAGGGTCATGATTTGTGCAGTTTGAGGTGCCTACTTATGTTAATTAAACAAATGTAAAGTTAGTCAAATGAAAGCTTCATAGACATATTTAAAGCAGTCTCACAAGTTAAAACACACACAAAAAATAAAAAATACAGGAACATTGCACTCTGCAAACACCTACACACACCTCCTGACCACATTTCCACTTTCTCCAACGATCTCGGTTTCTACCACAGGAGGGAGCTCTGAGCTGCTAAAACCGCCTAAATAATCCAACGCCTGGTGGCATGGCAGGAAAAAACACAACAGATTGTTGAGGTCAAACTGCAAGGTGTTGATGAGTCTTTATGCACAATGTTTCTTAAGAAAGCTAGGACAAATGTTGAAATGTTAAACACAAAGTGTGAAGATAATGAATGAGGTAAGCAAAAATGAGAAACTTTCTGGTTGTTTTCAAAACTAAAAAAGCAGCGTTTGAAAGAAATCCTAGTGATGAAAACATGCAACACATTTTTAAAATGTAATGCAAAAATGAAAAAAGAAAATAACAATGTTGGCGACTGTTTCGTATTAACACATTTTTAAAAACATATTTCAGAAAGACTGAGTTGGTCAGAGAAAGAAAAGAGGAGATCATTATCAGTTTGATCTGATCTACAGGTGAAAGTTAAAGAAGTTGATAACAAACCTGTTTAAAGTCATCATGAGCTGATGGGAGGTCCGATGCCAAAGATCGATCACCATGGGAAGACATTGTCCTTTCGCCTTCCACCATGGCTGTCTTCTTTGTCTGACTGAACTCGCATGAATCAGCTGAGTCTTGGCTTGATGATGGGAAACCCTCATGTTTAACAAATGTTACCTTGCAGCAAAGAAAATGATTTGTTTATTCTGCATGTTTCCCTCTTCATGAAAAAAAAATACTAATTTAATGCTCCCGACAGATGAAGTTACAAGCAGCACACACACCTCTGTGTTGTCTCCCTCACTCTTTACAATGGTCCGCTTCACCACCTTGGAGTACCCGCCTCCGTCCGACCCCTGAGGACCTCCTTCTGCCGACATCTCTTCATGCTCATCACCATCCGCTGAAATACACTTGCGGATAACTTTTCGTGTAACCTGTGCAAGACAAAAAACATGTTTGCATATTATTTAGGTTGTGTTGTTTATTATAGTTTCTAGAGATAAATTTGGATTTGTTTTTAAAAGCATATAGAGTCTAACTTTACCCTTTTGACAACTATGTGTCCATTTTCATCTCTGTATCTCTCCTCAGTCACTGACTGATTAGGGAGGTTGAGCATTTCATCAGCCTGTATAAAAAAACAGAAAGAACAGTAATGAGAAATGACCATATGAGTTAAGATGTTCATGTGTTTTATACACTGCATCACATGTTAGAGTGAAAATACCACACAAAACATTACACTGTTGGTTTGTCAAGGAAAAGGGGAGTTTGGGGAAACAGCAAAACAACTTTAAGGGTTATGTTGTGAAATAAATCAGCAAAGACGTGCTCACAGCATCATAAAAACACCTCCGCCAGCTTCAGCCATCTCTACATCTAAAATGTTCGGTTATGTCCTAAAACACACATTTTCACTCCTTCTAACTTTATTAGACCTTGTTTGAACCAGAACACCATCAGCCATGCTGCGTTCAATACCTTAATGACAATTCTCCTTCGTATTACTCTGGTGGTCAAAAACTCATCATCTGAACTTTCTGACAACGATCCGAGCTCTTTGGCGATCTCCTGACCAACACAAACTCGTTCAGACATATGTGACATATATGAATGGTACGTTGGCAGCAAAGCAAAGCGTTGAACAGGGTGAAATGCTGAACTTTCCAGTACGTCAGATGTACACTGGAAAGTACAACATGGCAGTCTGTAACTTGAAAAAGCCTTTAGAAACAAAATGACATTTGAAAAGAAAGCATGTTGCTCATATCATCCACTGGTACTGTGAAATGCAAGCAGCAAAGTGACATGCTGAGTTTGGGTTGGTGAAAATCTTGAAAAAAGAAGGGTTATAATGAGATATGGATCAGATTCATTTGGGCAAAGGGTTAGCATCATTCCTTTTTGAAGCAACAATATTGAGTGTTAGTGCTCAGCTCTGAAGGATAAAAAATAACTTGCAGGATTTTACAAAGTCTCATCTTACCCTCCTGAAAGATTTAACAGTTTCATGTGTTCCAGGAAGTTGTGAAGCGCTACACATGGTGAATTCTTCTTCTGATGTCTCTGAGGAACGCTGCGATTCTTCACTCTCTTCTTGTACAGGACGATGGGACTCAAGAAGTAAAGGAGCATCTTCATAATCCTCACTTCCAGAAGACAAAAGCCTTTTCTGATTTGACTCTTCCTTTGCTCCGAGGTGGCTGAGCTGATCCTGGGCCTGACTTGAACTGGTGGTTGTCTCGGGTCCATTAAGCTCAGGCTCGGAGAAATCAGACATTCCTTGTTTGCAGTCAAAGTAAGGCTCTGGGTCAGAATATTCAAAATCTGGACTGTCTGCGCCACTCTGTCTTACGTCTGTTGCCCCTAAAGGTGTGTGGACGTCTGACTCAGAGGTCGTCTCTGCACCCCTAAGCGGGACATCATACTCCTCATCAGAAGCTGATGAAGTCAGATCACTTTTTAGCTGAGAGACCAAACACTGGTCGTCAACTGGAGTCAGGTTCTCTTCAGAATACTGTTTACAGAACCGTGGCCTATCTTTATCTGAAGGTTTCTCCAAACTCTGAGAGGAGTGGTAGGGTATCAGCTCTTCGAAGCTGAGATGTTTTGCAGATTCAACTATCTCAGGAGTGAAGCCAGACGCAGACTGAGAGGAAATTGTCCCAGTGAAGGTTTTGCTGTTTAGAAGTTGATCTTTTTTGCTCTCTGTAGATGTTTCTTCAGTCATATTTAATGAGTCGTTTGGTTGTGAGGATAAACATGGTTCCTCTCGTTCTACATGGGTGCTACTTGTAAAATCTTCCCCATAAGAAGTTGTCTGCTTTGTCTCATGTGTGTCAGATACTAAATGAAATGTTTCAGCACTAATCTCAGCTTTTGCGTAGGACTGGATCATGCCAGAGTTATGTGATGTTTCCATTTCTTCATCTAATTTTTGAGAAGTTTTAGGGACTGAAAAAGATTCAGTAGGGCTCATGATGCTTACATAACTTTTTTTATTCCTATCAAGGTTTGACTCCGATGTTCTTGTTACGTCAGAAGTGCCTTCTATATTTGACCAGCTGACCCGGGTGCTGCTTTCACGGTTTTCTGTAGGAGATTGATCTTCCGGTGAAAGTTCTTCATACATATCAGCTTTCTCATCTTCAGAGCTGTCACTGGAGGACTCTGACAGAGGTGAGTCAAGTGTCTCTGGTCTAAACTTAAGTTTCATCTCCTTCAGATCTGTCAGAAGCTGGTCAAGCTCAGGAGAACCAGATCCTGTTGGTGGTGAGGTGGAGTTTGAAGAATTTCTGGAGAGGACACTTGAACCTTCTTCTAGTTCTGGTATCATATCATGGCGTTCAGTCATTTGAAGGCTCTCACTTTGCTTGGGTAATGAAAGTTTTTCATGTTTTGCCTGTGGTGAACCCCTTTGACTTGTCAAACTGAAGTCACATTGTGTGGTAATTGGGTCCAAGGTAGCTGGAACAATCAGTTTTAGTTTTGCAGAGGAAAGTTTGTTTAAATCTTGTGCCATGACTGGCGTCTCAGTTTGAACGCACCGACTTTGTCCTAAATCAACATTTTTCTCCTGTAAGGATTGTGAAATATTTGTCTTGAATGATGCAGATGACATCTGAAAAAAATGATACAATGGAGTGGGGGAAAAATACAAATAAACATAACTTATGGTGCCTTTGATGATAAAATGAAGAATTGAATGAAACATGCTTTTGTCATGAAAACAATCTATGTTTTAAAGACAAGAACATTATGTTTCAAAGATTATTTGAAGCCCACATGCACATCTCATGACTTTTAGGACAATATTAAAATATTAAGGCAGATGACAAAGGAATGAAATAATGAAAAGTCTTGATTGTACTGTTGAGAAAATCAGGTGTCTTAGTTTGCCTTTGAGGATATGTTGCTGACATGATTGGGTCAGTTCAGCCTGTTGAGGCCAAAACTAGCAAATTTAAATGTGGTAATATTGTTTTTTCTGCAGCTTTAAATTCTTGAGTCCATTGTTCATTAACAAACAACTAACAACATTAATGATAAGCCAACCAGAGGTCACACAAAATTCTTCTGACCAAGAACACTTTTCAGGAAGAAAAAGTAAACTGCGAAGGGAAAAAAACTTCTAAAGGTCTTTGATGGGATTTCTATTCTGATGGAACTGGTATATTTCTGAATGATAAAGAGGCTCTGATTCAAATGAAATGTAACATGCACCATATGAAATGTTTTGCACCAAAATATTAAAGAGGACACCTGACAGAATGCTAAAATACAATAAAAAAAGAATGATGTTTAATCTTTCTAAGTTAGTGTTTTTGACCTGTAAGTTTAAGTGAAACTCACACAACCAACACAACTTGTAATGTTGGGGCCCCAACAAGGATTTAGAACAGGGGTCATCAATCCTGGTCCTCGAGGGCCGCAGCCCTGCATGTTTTGCTTTTTTCCCTTCTCCAACACACCTGACTGAGTCAGTTAATTACCTGAGTTCTGCAGAAGCCTGATAATCATCTGTTCATTCAAATCAGGTGTGTTGGAGCAGAGAAACAAGTTAAACATGCAGAGCTGCGGCCCTCGAGGACCAGGATTGATGAACCCTGATTTAGAAGCTCAAATGGAAGGTGGAGGGCAGCCAAAACAGGGAGTATTTTATGCAGATAAACTATTAAGTCATCACACTAAATTTGGCAACTAACTGGAACACAGCTAATAAACACTTCTTGTATCTGTAAAAATATGTCTGGATAATTGTTTGTTTAAAAACAATGTGACAATTTGCCTTACAAACAGGAGCAACCATGACAAACAGTACGTGATACTTCTATCTGTTGGAAATTTAAACCTTTGTGGAGTGCTATGTAGCTAATTTCACTGATTATTTACTAAAGACAAAGCTGAATAATTAGGCACACATCACTAAAACAGGGTCATGATGATTTCCATTAGTTTGGCTGCACAGGTAAAAGCCTCTTGTCTGCTTTAGTGCCAACATGCAACAGCAAGACAGGAAAGCCTTTGTTTGTTAGATGCCTGGAAAGAACCTGTTACAATCACACCTTCTACAGTACTGTGAAAAAGATTTTTAACAGCTTCAAATTTGTTTGACTTTGCATTCAAAAAGCCAAACCTTGTTTTAAAGTGATTTTGCTCAAGAGATGTCCAGATTTCCTGAAGGGCTTTAAAAAGTTTCATTTAGGCATATTTTCCCCCTCTTCTTAAAGAATTATAGAACAGTTATAGAATAAAAAATTCAGAATATTTTTTGAAGGATCTACAGAAGGCTTAAGGAACTATTGCTAAAGACTACTTTAAAAATACCAGTATGGCTCAATAGAAACAAAATTTAATGCATAAATTATCCTTTCTGCCTTTAGCTGCTCCCTTCTGAAGGGATTGCCACAGTGAGTGGACTTGTACAGAAAATTGAACAAACGTTTTATGCTTCCTGAGGCAACCTGGGCTCAAACCTGTTTTGCGACTCAGGACTTTTGCACAGTACTGTATGTTGCCATCTTTGAAAATTCTGAAGCCAACACTGCACTCATGAACAAGCAAGAGCTTGTGCTGTCTTACCGACACCAAGGATCGTTTTGATGTCCATGAACATGGATTTTCTTGGGTGAAAAGGTCTTGGACAGTTGTCATCTTTAATTGCAAGTTGGGCACTGTCCATTTCTAGTTCATATCCCAATGTCCTTTATTTTCTGAAATATTTTGTTTCATATAGTAGTTGTGTACAGCATTTTTAACTAAACGGCATAGGAAAACTATAGTTTGCTTTTTCCACATGGTTTGTGACTCAACTCACTAAAATATGTGATCACTAAAGTGTGCTTTGATTTGATTTATTGTTAAACTATGTCAGTCTAAGAAGCTAAATAAAAAACTGCTCAGTATTTGAGAAAGGAGCTACGGACCCTTTTTTTAAGCTAAGTCAGTTGTTGCCATCAGTTATCAGAATATATACTTTGTGAGTGTTTTACCCTCGTAACAAGGTGTCCTCTAAATGTGACAAGCCTGTTAAAAACAAGAGTAAATATTTGCCACAAGTTTAAAAGAACTGACTTACTTTTTCATCTAGAACACATAAAAATCAACCTAATTACTGCCTCCTAAAAGAAAATGTCTGATAGAGCTGCCTGCAACAATGTTTTCATACTTCAAATCAAACACCAAAGAGAACACAAAACATTCAATTTATTTATTTATTTATTTATTTATTTATTTATTTATTTATTTATTTATTTATTTATCTATCTATCCATCCCAAAGCTTCTTCTTCAGTTATGACTTTTCAATCCAAAATCTAAAATTATTCTCAATTATATATATTCACAACCTTATACCTTTTCAAGAATATAATTTGTAATTGTGATTACAAACTTATTTAAATGTTTCAGGCAGGTGAATTCTTGAGTTAATTTGCTTTGTTGTTAAAAAAATTATTATTATTATTGTTATTATTATTATTATTATTGTTATTGTTATTATTATTATTATTATTATTATTATTATCAGACTTGGTCAGAATAAGGATGTATTTCCTTTACAAAATCCTGTTTGTTTCAAGAATTGAACAGTGTCCTAATGTAATATTTTTTCTTACACAAGCTTATATTTTCTTACACAAGCTCTTGGAAAAACAGATCAGCTTGTAAGTTTGTGATTCCAAGGTAAACACTAAATAAACAACCACATCCTGGAACAAGGTAAAAAGTTAATTTGTTAATTTGACAAATATTTTCCACACAAACTAAATTTATTATATTTTTAATTTTGCTTCAGTAAATAAAAATGATTGGAATTACTTAAAGAAAAAAACTTTTGCAAATATTTAGGGGTTAAATTCTCAATACAGACTGATGCAAAATGTTTTTTGTTTGATTGAAAAATTAAGATGGGAGGCAGCGTTTAAGGAAATATGAACGATGAATGGCGAAAGTTGTAATATTTAACAAAGAAAAAAGCAAACTGGCATTTAAAACTAAAATAAAAAAATTAATTCTAAATTCCCTGAAATGATTCAGACAGCGCAGAACAGTGAGGACATTGCCCTTTATAATGTGGATCATAAAGACTTGATATTAAGAATTTGCTGTACTTTGTCCTTAATGGATGAGAAGGAAGAGAGTTGTCAGAACGAAATGATTTAGGGTTAGAAAGACATACATTAAAAGAGGAGTGAGAAACTTCAACATGAGATAAAGGTTTGGTGACAACATAAAGGTCAGTCAGCTGATCTGTAGACAATGAGAAGTCAAAGTCAGAGGACACTGAATCTGGAGACAAAGCTCTTAAGCTAAATAACTTGTCCAGTTCAAAGTCTGATACAACTGACTG
>JAUBOC010000127.1:4628867-4663377 GCA_032275365.1 Anablepsoides cearensis | reverse complement strand
TTTATACTCTGCCTCAGCCTCTGATTCATCCCTGATATCTGCTCACGTTGACTTTGTGTTTTCATCCAACCTGATAGAAGTAAATATTGTTACTGGAGGGTGTTTATGAAAGTATTATATAAAAAAAAGAAAGAAAGAAAATACACAAACTATGGGAAATGTACATCCAAGTATTATTAAAGACACTTTTATGATTCACCACCATGAAAGGAAGGCAAGCTATGAACCATCCAAATGATTTTAATGAAACTTTCAGAAAGTAATTATTGCCAAAACATGAGAAATGATGTTTTTGCTCATGTATTTGTGTGTCTGTCTGTAAGCAGAATAGCTCATTATTTGCTGCTGCCGCTAACACAAAAATGTCTACAACTCTGTCCGTTTTACAGATATCGCCCCAAACTTTGGTGTGGTAGTCACTGAGAGTCATTCACAGCACATGTTGACCTGAACATGGAAAAGTTTAAGGCAAAACCAAGTGGAAGCAATGCTGTCAGTCAGATATAACATTTTGAGTGTGTGGATAACATGAAAAGGATCAGATTAATTACAGGTGAGCAGCAACAATAAGTAGGCAACAAATCATTTAAAACTCAAACATGCACTTATTTCCTATACAACCAAAGAGAAGAAAAATGCACCTCATCTTCATTTTCCTCCATATTGTATGATGTCCTTTTCAATTTACGACAGACTTTCAAACTGTGAGTTAATCCTCTAGATGTCCTGCTTTCTTGAAAAATCAGCAAACATTTTTTCCATAATAAGTCTTCTCTTGCGTCTGAGTGTTTATTTTTTTTATCTTCTCTATGTTCTTCCTTCTCAGATAGTGCTCCGAAACGAAATCAGGGTAACGTAGTTCCATTCATTTCTTTTAGGCTCACCGTCCCACTCCACCCACCAGAGACTCAGTCAGATGGATTACAGAAAGGAACGGTACCTCCCAGCTCTGGAGGCTCTGATCTCTCTGATGTAGAAGACGAGCTGTTATGTTGCTGACACCTATGTCGTTCCCTGATTCCCACCCCCCACTGTGCATACCCAGCGTGCCTATACAAACAGACCAATAATAAATAGACACTCTCTTCGGACAAACAGTCAACAGGGCATAATGTTTCTGCACAGTCATAGAGCACGCATAGGACACACAAACAGTCTTATTTAGAAGCTACTAAATGTGTCAGTGTCAGCCCTTCACAGAAAAAAAAATGGGGGCTTACTTTAAAGGCTAAAGTGTTTCAGTGGGTCTATACTTAACTGACATATACTGTCCCTTAAAAAGGCAAAAGCAATACTATAGTGATGCATCTGAAAAAATACACTTAGAAATGCAAAGACGTTCTGAAACAACAACATATAAAATAATAAAGGAAAAAATATATTTCCTTTTTGTTCAAGAAATAATAGAAAAGCTGCAAACTACTTATTATTGGCTGGATTAGGACAGATCTTTTTGTGTGTTTTAAACTTTGTCATTGTAATTTATGATTTTGTTTACTGGAGTCATCCTATGACTTTCACTAACTCACAGTCTCCACAGTCATCATCTGATGGGTGTGGTTATCATACGATTGATGTTGTTTATACTCTTCTTTGGAGAGAGGCTGACCAGCTTTGCAAGGCTCAACTATACAGGCTTTAATGTTTTTACCTCAGCAAATCAGAGGTTATAAGAAGGTCTGGACTTTAGGAACAGTTTTACTACAATAGTCAAACTGAAACATCCAAACATGTTATCTGCTGACATAAGCACACAGACAAAGTTTGAGCATTTTGCATCAGCTATAAAATGGGACTCTGACACAGCAAAAAACGATTCAATCCTATTAGAGTGTTTCAATCACATTTAAACCATTATGTATTTCAGGAGAGGCAGGCAAAACCCCCAATAGACACACATATGTACACACTCTGTCACACAGACTGATGTAAAGCTCCTTTTCCTCTGAGCTGCGCTGGAAGTGAAAGCTTAATTTAGCTAATGGACATTCAGCAGTACATCTCTCCACCAGAGCAGGACAACAACTATAGAGCGCCGTTCAACACAGATTATTATTTAACCTTCTTTTTGACCGCTGACCTTTGTTATGATCGCACATAAGTGGCCATATCTATTTAGTGTTGCTTTAGAAATCCGAGTGTTACAGGGATGTCATTTAGAAGAGAAAAAATGGAAAATGCAGATTAAAGAGTAACATCACTCCCCAAGGATTAACATTGTGCTAGATTAGAGGGAAAGTCTGCCCTTTATTTGTGAGGAAAAGGAATAAAGCAGCTCACTTATGCCAAAAAGACACACACAGCTCATTCGCACACTTTTTCCCACCATGTATACAGAAATCTAGAGATTCTGCTAACTTCTGAAAACTTTTTTTCCCACAATAAATTAAAAATTACCAAAGACAACTTGCTTAAACAGAGAATGAAGTAACCCTATTTGTATTTGTTTGTTTTATTTGTCAAATCTGCACCACACAGAGACACCATATGACTGTAGCTTTGGCAGCTTTGGCCAGTAATACTCTTTAACCAACTTGGAAGTTTCCCTGCCTTTGGCACCAGACCTTGATAACTCAGCTGCTGCTTTCCAAGATTGGGCTCTTCAGGTATTAATGAACATATTGCAGAGGTTCAAGATTCTTCTAGTAAACTGCAGATTTAACAATTTGGTAAAAAGTCAAGGAAAAAGAAAAATATTGGATTTACTTTCTCCTTTGTATCTGGTTGCTCTTTTTGATGAAAATTCTGCTCTGGAGAAATTTCTGTGTGCAAAGGACAAAGCTGAAGGTCAGTCAGTGACATCACCGCATGGCCTCAGGAACCTTTCCTCAAATGAAATTTATTTTTATTTAGTGGTTCATTAGACATTTTGCTTACAAGCAAACAAGGTTGACTTAGAAAGTTAATGCTATGGGTTTAAGCAACAAATACTGAACAGTAGACTATAATGAGCAGTTTGGATGTGTATTTGTTGTCAGATTTGTATAAAATTACAGTAAATCTATGGTACAGTTTCCTGCTCTTTACACACAAACACACACATACACATACACTAGGTTGGGGCATCACTGTGACATATACAGTGTAAAAATGTCAGTCACATTTTTGGTCACCTGACAAAGTCTCAGATTTGATCATCTGACACTGAAATAGTTTGAAGGGCATGGCTCTCCTATTGCTGGATATGCTATGTGTGTGTGTGTGTGTGTGTGTGTGTGTAGTCAGTCTTTCATGTTTGTACACTAAAGAAAGCTCCATGGCACCCATGGTAACAAACAGTAGGGCAAAGGGTGGGCATCTGCTATTTACTGACTACCAAATGATCACCACCCAGTTTATAAATAGTTGTTAAGACTTTGCTGCAGTATTACAAAAGGCCAACCGCAACGAGCGAGTAGAAGATGCAATATGTACTCACACACATTACACACATTCTAGCGTGGGCTCACCTAACGTCCTACCTCATGACTGCTGTAACTCAAAATGACAGAGAGGATGACAGAGCTGTAGGAGGAAATATTTCACCCCCACCAGTCTCTCCCCCTCGGTGGAATGTGGAAGAGGATAGGCAGGGAGTTAAGAGCAGCTGTCCACAGGGGGCACAGACCCCTCTGATGCTGCTTGAACTAGATCCAACAGGGAGGCTACTGTAAATATTGTAGTGGTGCTAATGGGACCAGGTTCAGGTATATATTGCCTCAGATCATTACTGTGATGATTTTGTCACAGGACAATGCTAAAAAGGTACTTTACTTTAGTTACTTTACTTTATACGTTATTTGTCCCCATGGGGAAGTTGATTCGTAGTGAAATTAGTAAAGGCGTACTGTATTTCAAGCATGGCTTTACATGATCATTCATCTACACAAAGGAAATCACGAGTACAAACGTTACAGGGCATTCCTTCAGTTACACTACAGTCATGTCACATGTTTAGGAACTTAACAGCTTGTGGACCAAATAAGAATTTTAATCTATTTTTAGCATAAAAAGAAGCAGAGAGAATTGTCGCCCAGATGGAAAGGGGTTTAAAGCAGTGATTAAGGGGAGGAGTTTTATCAATCATATTTCCGTTTGTCTTGTTGACTTCTGGTTCTGCAATTCTTCCCAATTTACTTGCTGTTGTCACTGTTTTTCTGATAGCATTTTTTGAGCCACAGAAGCATTTCCAAACCAGCAGATGATACAGAAAGATTTCAATAAAAACTTTCAATAAAAACACAATAAAACATATGAAGAATCTGGCTATGAATATTAAAAGACAACAACTTCTTTAAAAAGTACAATTTGTTTTTGGGTCTTTGTACTAATGAGATCAGTCCATAAATCCCACTTTAATTTGTGATTAAGCACAACGCAAGATATTTAAAACTTGTAACAAACTATATGTTTATTGTCAATATAAGTTGTGCAGGAAGATGGACATTAGTATTGCTCAGGTTTAATAGAAGATTCAGTTGTTTACATCAGTTAAGAAAATAATCTAAAACTGGATCACGGTCCTATTCTTCATCAAATAAAAGACTAACCAAGGCTATGTCACTGGCATACTTAAGCAAGTATCTGTTTGGGAAAAGACTTTTACAAGAGTTTGTATAGTGAGTAATGAGGACAAAACACAACCTGATAGTAAAGTGCCTATGTTGGTTACTTTATTATCAGAAAGAGCTGCTCCAACTCTAACCTACTGTGTTTTGTGAGATAGGGTTTAATAGGTTTGAGTCATTAAGTTGAAGATGCTTTAGAGCGGTCTGCTTTAAAGAGGAAAAGGTAGAACAAAACACACACAGCAAGAGAAACGGAAGTACAACCCAGATACCAAATGTTGATCCAGTAAAATATTTTCTTACCTGGTTGCAGGTGCTGATGTCAACTCCATTTTTGAGGAATTCCAGGACTTTGTCAGTGTTCCCTGCTCGTGCAGCTCGAAGAAAGCTGGTGCTACTGTCAGACTGCAGAGGTGAAGACAGAAATAAAGCAAATATTAGAAACTCTAACAAATGACAGCATTTCTGGTAAAACAATACGAGCTTTGTTAGCCCAAGATCACACACAGTTTTCCTATTTTTGTAACATCCTTCTAGTATTTATTTTTGCTAAATGTTTTTATCTCAACACTCAATAAACGGATGTAGTTAGTTTAATCCATTACATTTGTTTATGGGTTTTAGTCTATTTGATTGTTCAGTCACATAAGCTGACATTAACAAAATATATTTTATGTAAGAATGGGGTTTTACAAAAGCCAGACAGTTTGTAAAATGGTCTGAGTTGTTCGTTCTAATCAAAAAACATAAACATTTTTCTTTTCACTTTAAAGTTGTTAAGTTCTTGAAACCTAACAATTGCATGTTAATGTCCCTTTTTAGGAAAAATTGACAGTGATTTTCATGCTTGATTTAAATGGATAATTAGATCAAATCATGATCTGTAAGCATCACTGTTGACAGTTGTCAATCGTAATCAACATTTCTTGACAAATATGATCACACATATCAAAAATACTGTAAGATACTGTCAGAAATTGACTTGATAAAGTACTGACAAAGGTTGAACCTCCATTTTATATGTCTGTGTGCCAGTGAAACTCTGCTGGGTGTTAACATGTGAGGTCAGGACCACAAGCTCCTCACTACACGCTGGAGATGAGGTCACACCCCTGTCAAAGTTCATAGGTCAAACCTCACACATGACAACTTACCACACAAACACACCATCAGCAGTTGTGGTGTCCTAAACGATTATTTTTCTCTCGATTAATCTAACGATTATTTTTACGATTATTCAATTAGTCTAATGACTAATTTTATTGATTCATTAACGATTAGTTTTTGTTGGTCAATGATGATATGATACCAGAGCTTGTCTTGTGACGTCCACGGCCTGCTCTGGTTACCACCGCTGCACATGTGTGTCAAAGACATAAATGCAGATGTGGCAGTGGAAGGTGTCAAAGCAGTTTGGATAGAAAAACAAAGTTAAAAAAACAAAAACGACTAATCGACTACTAAATTAGTCGTCGACTATTTTAATTGTCGATTAGTCGTCGATTAATCGACTAATCGTAGCAGCCCTAATCAGCAGGGAAATAAAAACACTGTATGGAAATACTCCTCATCATTGCAGAACAATATCATAAAGTATAAATGTTAAAATCAAGACTTTTCATCCTCTTACCAGGATATCATCCACGTCCGATCCAGAGTCAGCAACCTTGTAGTAGTCAGAGTGTTGGTCAGAGTCACCGTCACCCCCTTTAGTCTTTAAAGCTCTGCCTGATCCACATGGTTTACATGATGCTGCGTTACCCATAGTTACAATCCAACTACACCAGCTTTACCTCAGGATTATGATGAATCTTCACTAACTTTAAGACTGTGTAGAACTGGACAGTCCATTAAGGTACAGTTTGCAGTTTCTCACTTTACATCCTTAGACAGAAGCCTTTCCATTCCACTTCCTTGACAAATGGGTGCTTAATGGATCCCACAAAGTATAAAATTTCTCTCTCCAAACTTTCAAAACACCACAGCAAATCTTACTTCCGTTTTTATCCTTTCTCACGTTCCATTAACAATCTTCCTCAGGCTTTTGACAGCTTTGGCTCTGTCTCAGTCTATACCCTGCATGCTCCAAAGTCCTGCCTACTCTTCCTCTACCACTCTCTTTTTGTGGGTTAACAACTGCAGACATACACATTTAACCCTCGCAGCGTCTCCCGCGTCGGCTATTTTTATCATTTCAGATCATCAATTCTACAGAGTCCCTTGCCCCTTGCTGTTTGTGACAGGCGTGGGGGGGCGTGACAGCTGGGTTCCAGTCTGAATTTGGACTGTGTGTTTGCTAAAAGGCTCCAAGAATTATGAGGAAGAGACAGAATTCCAATGTAAACATATGTTCCACTAAATCACACCCATGTGGTAAGAGTCATCCAAATTTAAAAATTTTCATATTTAATCTTAACGGTACTCACCTCATAGGTTTTCTACCTTTTACTTTTCATGGTGGTTTCAAAGTAGCAATTTAATTACCAAAATAGGACTGTATGAAATACTACTATGAAAGAACCACGGTACATAGTAAGCTTTTTAGGTTACACGTTTCTCATGAGAACCCATACAAGATTCCTTCTGTCTAAATTAACATGGTATAGAAATACTAATGCCATCAGGTACAGAATTTTTCTATATGCATGTATTTTCACTTATCTGCCTGTGCACGTGTTATTTTCATCTGTTAGTCAAAATAACCACACAGCTAAAGATCAGCCTGATTGAGAACCAGCTGTGCTCTACAGGATTTGAGTAAATGGATTTGCAGTCTGTCAGATAGTGAAGAATACTGGATTACATGCTGAGCTCTGTCCTATTGAAATGTCTTATTAGTCGTGGCACAGCAAGGGTTTACCTTCAAGATTTCCAAGTATTGGCATGTCTTCAGTAGTGCAGTAGTAAAGATAAACCCCTTACACAAATGGATAGACGCTGGATAAACTCCACTTTACTGCAGTCCATCTATGTCAGCCTTAATCCACTGGTCTCAATCAAACAGAAATGCATCCATAGAAAATCTCATGACGTCTGTCACATGAACACACAAGACATTAGGAGGAGAAAATTATCTTTGGACCTAAAAGAAACAATTCTGTTGAAACACATATCTGACAAAGAACCCAAAAAGTTTCTGCAGGACTGAAAATGCCCAAGAGCTGCAGCATCTATAGCTCTATAAGGAAATATATTCTGAAAAAACAGCAATCCAGAAGGGGCTGTCCAGGCAAGCAACATCCAACAAGGATGAAGAACTGTGATTAGTTAAGCCAGGAAGAACTAAATGGATGTGAGCATCAGCATCTTTATAGAAAGGGGAAATGTTGCTTGGATGAAAAGAGGCAGATTTGTGTAAAATGATTAAATGGTCTGAGAATTAATAAAAGAACTGAACAGTATACTTGACATTTTAGTTTTACCTGACGTTTAGCTCTCTCCCGCTGCCGTCTCCTCTTCTCTCTGGCTTTCTGTAGAGCTTTGTACTCTGGATGTTGCTCAAGTTCTCGTGCTTTCTTAAGATGGGCTGCAGCGTGAGCCATGATGTCTCCACACTACCGTTTCCAGTCGTAAAAATGGTTTTACTGTAAGCTAAAGTCTACTTTAGATGCGTCTTGGTCCAGTGAACAAGTGCCTGCAATATTAGCCTCTGACAAAAAAGTATTTTACTCTATGAAAAATATTTTAGCCTTTTGCTTGCTCTACAATAACACTCTTTCCTCCCTCTTCTTATCTAACGTCGTTGGCCTTTTGTTCCTCAAAATATAAGAAACAAACAAACAAACAAACAAAAAAAAAACACAAAAATGAAACTTCAGATTTTAGCTTGATTTCTAGATGCTGCAAAAATATTTAAATCAGAGTCCAAATCTTTTTACATGCCTAATGAACTACTTCCATGTGCACAGGTAAAAGAAAATGAGAAATGATGACCAAATAGGGATGCTGAATAAAAAATAGGAGCCGTCCACTCATTCATCACATGGCCCATCACACACACACACACACGCACACGCAAACACACACACACAGGCACACCGGCAGGGTCTGATCCAAAGCAGATGTGAATGAAAACCTTAGTCCGTGTGAACAGCTGTAGTTACAGAATGCTGATGTGTGTGTGTGGGCATGTTTTTGCTACATGGTGGGAACCATTTTCCAGAAAAAGGGGATCGAATGCGCATCATGGGGACCAATGCCACAGGTGCTAATTTCGAGTGTGGGGTTTAGGTTTAGGTTAGTTTTAGGGTCAAATTAACCTGTGAGGTTATTTTTAGAGTGAAAAGTCAGGGTTAGGCTATAAAATTACCAGAAAATTAATGGAAGTCAATCCAAGGTCCCAACAGGGATATAAAAGTAAACCTGTGTGTGTGTGTGTGCCAGTACTACCATTTATTGTGAATGTTACAGAACATGTGACCAACAGTCACATGAGTGTGTAACCAGTGAAAGGCTTTTAGAGAGGCTGTGTGCCAACATCCAGCTGACTCCTGCAGTTACAGCTGTTCACTCTGATGCTGTGGAGACGCTGTGCATTCAGAAAGACAGAGGAACGTGTGAGGAGAAGAAATGAAAAGGAGGGTTTGGCTGAAGGCACGGCATTAACATATTAATTATTTGAGAAAATCAACTAGTGTCCAACTATATAAAACAGTACATGCTTGTACAGTCACACAACCAGGATCTACCTTTGATACTGATGTATTTCTTAAATTACATCTTACGTTTTCAAGAATTTATCAAAAGTATGATGGTTTTACAGTGTTGTACTCTGCAGCTGTTTAATGCAAAAGTTTGATTTTCCTATGATGTTTTGGGGAATAATGATAAATATAGTGATACGAATCACAACAGTAATTATTTACCTCCTGAAAATACAGACCACTCCCTAAATGAAGGGAGAATGTTCGTCAAATGCACATCCCACGTTTTGCTGTCAGCTGATGGAACAGGATGTGACAACTCATGTGAGTGTGTGGATTTGTGTTTGTCCATCACTGGCACTCGGCTGTCAAGGTCTCGCTCTGCCACTGCAGCTAATGTTAGCAGTTTGAAATTTCAGCATCAGGGACACTATCCCACACGTCTATTTCTGCCCACACATTCTGCCTGCAGTGTTTTGCAGGCTCAGTCAAAGTCAACAACATTTCTCTGTATGAGTAGTCATGAATGGAGCTGAACTGCTGAATCGTACTAGAGTAATACTGTAAAAAAAAGTCCTACTGCAGTGAGATGAAACTGAATGCTTCATTTGAATTAATATACATAAAAATCCTGCAGTTAAGCTGATTTAATATCTTTGTGAAAGTATGTTTCTCTAGCACTCCCTGCTGGTGACACTGCAAACAACTGTGGAATTTAACCCACCAGGTTAATTACCAAAGGAAAACTTTATTTTAAGGAGGAAAAAAGTCACAATTGATTCAAATGTCATTTTGGGAGGTAGCTGTGGTGCAGAGGTTAGAGAAGGTGAGTCTGTAACTGGGAGGTTGGCTGGTTTGAATCCCAGGACGGGCATGAGAAAACTGGGTGAGAAAGGTGAAGCACCCACATCTGCCTCCACCTTGAGCAAGGCTGGTCCTCCAGCTGCTTCTCGGGCTGCCTAATAGCAGCCTTCTTCCCCTACTAGTGAGATGGGGAAAAATGCAGAGCAATTATTTCCCAATTGGGATTTAACAGTGCATAATAAAATAATGCGTTCAGGTCAAATCAGAGATAAAACACCAGTTGTTGTTCGTATACTGTTAAGTTTCCAATGTTTAGTTAGTGATCTACAACAATTATTTATGCAACAATATCAAAATTAGGGGAGAAAAAAAATCTAATGAACAAATAAAGTATGTGTGCCTCGGTGCTTGCATTATCGATTCAGGAGTCAGATTACACTAACGGCAGATTCAGAAGAAAAGCTAATGTGAGCTCTTGTTTCTGTCGGTTTAGTGGATCAGACACACAGGGAGGGGTTTAATGCTCTGCTCTCCATGTTATGGATCCAAAGGCTTTTACTCGGCCCATTAGGATCCATTGACTGGCAGATATGAAAAATGCAAAGACCCTGCACATACTTGTTTACGTGTTTCAAGCCCAGAGGATATTACCAAGTGTGTACAAAAGTGCTGAATCATGAGCAAGTAGCATGCTCAGATTCAACGCGTCATGTTTTACATGTGGTATGCAATCACAAACATACTGGATTCTATCAATATGAAAATAAGATTTAAACTTTACTAGTTGTCTGTTGCTAATAATATGCAAAACTATGTAGTTTTATTATTAATAAATCAGTATTGAAGTTGATGGACTGTTTAAACAACTTCTATTTTATTTTATATCACAAATGACATATCATTTGCTTAGTACACCAAAAATTAAAAGTGGACATTTGCCAAACAAATAAAATAACCAATCTGTAGGAGTTAGATTAACCAGCTATAAATAGAGAAATGCAACAAAATGTGCCAAAAGATACAAAAAAAAAGTACAATCAGATAAAATCAAGGTTGAAACAACTAAATCCAAAAGACCTTGTCCTAAATTTACAAAAACATTCAGCTATATATGTGCAATTTTCAAAACAAAAAAAGTCTAAAAGAAAAAAATCATAAAGAGAGAAAAAACACTTTGTTGTTTTATTTCCTAAAATATGCACAGACTGCACTTTAGTGATACTGACTGGATGAAAAACCTTAAAACAAAGCCAATGAAAAGATGCTGATGAGAGAAAGCCAAGTTAAACTTCACCTGCGGCGAATCGTTCTACCTGTTTTAAGTAAAAACAAGCATCTACATCTAAAGCCAAACGTTCAGAATTCTGACTTTTTTTTCACTCTGTGCTAAAGTCAGTGCCAGTACTGACTTTAAAAGCAGGTACACAAAAACGCACACAGCTCAATCCATCTTTTACCATTTAGCTTTTGATTTACTGCAGCTGCAGTGACCCTGCATTTCCTGACTGTAACATGAGAAAAGAACCACTGCAGTTACCGCCCTCTGCATTTAGACTTTGAAAAAACATGTAAGTCATCGTCCAAAGGGTTTCTTTCTCAGATTCTTGGCAAATGTGTGACTTGTTTAAGCCAAAAGACTAAAACCAAACAGCAACTTTTCAGCAGCTACACAACATTACAACAATTATGCTTTTCTGAAAACTCCTACCAGGCTTTAAATAAAATAAACATTAGTAAACAACTCTTTGTAGAACAAATAATTTTGCACAGTGAAGTATTGGTAATTAAAAAATCTGAAGACCTTTCACATTAAATAGTCTGTTTGATCTCAGCTTCATGACAGAATAAAAAAAAGATACAGAAAGCAATAAATCAGCTCATGCTGAATCATTTTACGATGGTTTTACTGCTTAAGAAAGGTCAGAGCCATAAAGTGTGCCTCAGTTATGCCTTTTGCCAGTCTCTTCTTGTTCCTCACACAGCTAAATCACACAAAGTCAAATTTAATAGCAAGTGAACCAAGCAGGCAGTCAGCAAACCAGACCAGACCACACCCAAACAAAGTCAATAATGACAGAGATGCTGGATAATCAGGGGGGGCTTCAGTGAGCTAGCATAACGTGATGCAGTAATATAATATGGCCAGAGTCAACTGAGAGAGGAGAAAGTCAAGTAGACTCTGCACTGCTGTAACTGAAACAAACACCATGTCAACATGCAAGATGAAACATCTGATCTTTACGTATGTTCCAGTGAAATGACAAGTTCTGCTGCAATCTTAACAAGCCACGCCCCCCACACACACAAAAACACACCCGCTTCCACAGACAGACAGCCTCTTGGGAAGACAGCAAAGCCACATTAGGTGATTGCCAAAAGCAGAACTATGACCACGACACAAGGATTACGTAATGCCACTGCTCAAATCTTTAAAGTCATTAATAATTTCCCGCAGTCATACTGATTTATGGCTTCTCTCTTTTTTCACTTTTTAAAATGCAGCGTGTCTCCTGGGAACACATGATGTCTGCATACCATTCCTGTTAATTAGATGACGGTGAGGCCTTTAACTAATTACTTTTACAGAAAAAAAGCATCATACTAAGCGTAACCTATTCCACATATCACCACCATTAGGTATCAATACTCCAGACACAGAATGGGAGGTAAATACTTACGTACTGTATACTGGTAGCATACAGGATGTAATTACAACCCTCTTACACTGGATGATGACTCCACTATGATATAAAAAATATGCCTGAACTTGAATGGTTCTTGAAGTTAGGTCCTCAGGCTGGTTTTAAGAAAGCTGTGTTATGGGCTGTGGAGGGTTTGGTTTAGGCATGCACAAAACTTGAAGTCAAATTCTGCTTTTCTGTTGTTGCATTTAACAGCGGCTCTGTCTCCCAGCATCAAATGACAAAGGATCCCGAAGCAGAAACCGATTTCACTCCAGTCGAATGTATTATGAATTATGAAGCGTGTGACCTAAAAATTTGCTGCAGTGCCTAGCCAGTCCAGAGACGCTGAGTGAAACTGTCAGTCTGGACGATAGAACAGCAAAACTTTAGAGAAGAAAGTGCATTTTTTCTTTCCTACTTGCCCTTTTTTAACCACGTACATAGATATGTATATATTTTATGTCCTAACAGATCCATAAAGGGCTGTAGCACAACATATAAATGGACATAAGGGTTGTTAATTAAAAAGGAATACTTCCCCATTTGTTTTCTTATCTACCTTAAGAAGTACGAGTTTAAAATAAAGCAATTAGGCAAGAAAAAAAGTGCACTGTAACTCTCCAATGACCTGAATTAGTGGTTGCATCATTAACACCTGAAAAACCAGGCTAACGTTCTGATGTGCTTTTTTGTTTTGTCCCATGAGCCATGCTACTCTGACAGATCCAACAAAACAAAAATAGTGAGGAAACAGGGAAAGAATGGTTTAAGCAGGAGCATTAGGAAGCAGCTGACGAGAGCACATAGATGAAGGTGTTTGAGCTCAGCTTCTGAGAAGAACATTGATCTTCAACCCCACCCTGCTCTCTCTCTCTCCCTCTTTCTAGTCCTCTCTAACTGGAAGCAAAGTTATGAAGCCATAATGAATAATTAACCTCTAAATTCTAACACTGCCCCCCATTCAAAAACACCCGCCTTATGGAACAGACTACATGACTCAAGCTAATGTGATGGTTCAACAGTCTGGCTACTCATTCTTATACTCTGGGAAGAGTTAATCAGTTTATATCTATCTCTGCGTTTCTTACAGAATCATTTTTTCCGTAAATAAAATCAAAGAACTTTTGCCTAAAAGGGATAAGTGCATGATGAAGAAGTATGACTCATCAAAAGATAGTTTCTCTGTCCTTGAGACGTCCATCACTGGAAGAATCCCACTGGGATTAGCCGTTAGCGCCTCAGTCCAGTCGGAATTAAACCCCCTTTCTCCAAGCTGAGGTTGTTCAAAAAGCTATCTATAACAGGGAAGATATTGTTTATCACTTCTCCACAGAACCCACTTTAAAATGTCTATATGAATAGACAAATGAATCTTGCCCACATAAAAACATCGAAAATAATGCTGCATCATGCCAAGATCTTACAGGAAGCAATTACAAAGCTTTTGGTAAACATCAGTAGATGTGATAAAGTGGATGATTGTGGTTATCCACACGCGTTAGCGTAAGCCTTTATAACCAGGAAGGTGCTCTAAAAGCTTAAACTGATGTGTAATTTACTGGTCGAGGGTGTCATATAGGCTTCCATGCTTTAGATCTGCACCTGCCGGTACCTCATCCAGTCCAGCATATCCTGCACAGGAAGGCAACTGTATGTGGGTGTGCGTTGATGTAGTTGTCCATAACTAATGTAATGAAGGCCATGACTCCATTAGTACTCCCTTCCTGCGGAGTCCCATCCTACCACTCCCCGTGGAAAAAGAGCAGCAGACAGCAAGGCAGGCAGATACAGAAAAGATGTATACGAATTGGAGACAGAGAGGCGGAAAAGAGGGAGATCGAAAATGTCAAAGGTTGTAGAGTAATCTGACCTCCTGGCACAACGGGACCTCAGCGTTTATCAGAGTGGAAGGGAAAAGGACAGAGAGGGAGCAGCGAGACAGGGACCGAGGGGAGATGGGACTGGCAGCCAAGAGGACAAGGAGAAAACTGGGGTAAAGTGTCAAAGCTTCATGTCAAGACAGGGAAAGAAACTGAAAAGCTGAATGAGGTGATAGAGCTAAAACAATGTGATGTATGCAGGGTAAGAAACAGATAAACTATGTCTGAACACAATGTTTGCCTATCATAAACCAGTGGTACCCACCGCTCGACACCGAGAATAAGACAGAAAACACTGATTCAACCACAAAAGAATGTTTTGGCAAGTAACAGAGCCAACTACATCTGCCCAGAGACACTTGTGAGAGCCCAGTAACACGGGGGTCAGTTCAGTAGGCAGAGACGCAGACATACTTGGCTAGAAAAAGGCTGTTTTTCTCCAGGAATACCACACTGAAGACAGGCAGTATTTTTAGACCTGCAAGTAAGATCCTCATATCACGTGGCCCTTTGTCATCCTCTCTTTTAGTCTCAGAAAAATGAAGCTATTATTGCAGCAGCCCTTGGTGCTTTAATGACTTCTGTTTACCTACCACACCTTTTGTTTTATCTGAAAGGGACCGCCGGCTTGAAATTGCCATACAGTTCCTAAATTTTTTTCTTTATTTTAGTTCATTCATTAAAAGAAACAAACATCCATTGAAAAAGAAACAAAGATAAAATGTTCGATGAAAAGGATGCAGAAACTATAATTTTTTTATTAGGTTTTTATTTAGCATTTTGTACTTTTAGCTAACCTTTTGCTATTTTTAAAATGTAACTGTTGTTTTGCAACTATTTGCCTTTAATTAATCTTTCTCTACATTTACCTTCTAGCCACTCCGTTCTTTGGCTACATTTAGTAGCCTTCTGCTATGTTTGTTTTTTATTTAGTGTTGTGCTCTTTTAGTTTTTAACTAGTATTTTATCAGCAAATTGTATTAAATTCATTCAGCACTCACTGTTTACAGTATTTTGCACAAAATGCTTTTTCTCTAACTTTAAAATGTTTTAGGCTACTTGCATCCAAAATTTGAACCATCAGACTGTTGTGTGTGAGTTTGTTTTGCAACAACTATGTTGTTCATTATTTTACACAGTGTGTAATACTGAGTGGGAGAGAAGCTCCAACGTAACACTTGTATTCATTAACACTGTTAATAAATTAGTGTGGCCAGTTTTTTTTTAATTCAGTCTTTTAAAAAAAGCACCTATATTTTGGGTTAAAGATTCCTTACCGCTTTAATGAGCATATTAAGCATATTTAAAATCCTGTGCTTTTGGTTAATGATGTGATCGACACTCAAACACCTGAGCCTGCTTAGAGACGCTTCTGTTTTTTTTTTTTTTTTCTCAGTGGCAACTCAAGGAAACCTCTGTGATCCATCAATGTATCTGATTTTGAAGGCCCCACCCAATGAGGAGCCAAAAGTGTGTGTGTTTTTGTGAGTCTCGCTAGAGTCCATTACCAAAATCATATTACAATAAGAGAGAGCATAGAGACAGGAAAAAGATCTTTACCATCTCCTGATTCACATCAACCAACTACACTAAAACACAAAATCCTAAGTTTTAAGATTTATTTGTGTATTTAAAGTCAGACAAAATAATATTAAGTAACATATGAATTTAAAGTCACGTTGCAAGTCTAAACACCACACAAGCTACTGTGGGGAAACAGAATACTGCAAGTAGGCACAGCGTGTCGCCCAAATGATTGTGAACTAAGACAAAAATTAAACAAAATAAAATGTTTTTTCCCTAAATTGGAAGCAGACATGTTTCTCTGGTAACTAGTGTAACATGGCCCCATCTGATTTGCACTGTAAAGCTCCAATTAGGATGTAAACAAGTCTTACTGACACCTGCCATGATAAATAAACAGGTCTCTGCAGATGTGCGGGTGTTTATTTTTGTCGGCCATGTCAGCTGCCACAGCTGGCCTACAGGATTTTTTTCGCACCTTTCTTATCCAGGCCACTTTAAACCTCTTATGAAAACATCTGGGATCTTCACTAACTTGTCTTCTGATTAGCAGCTAGTTAGGGTTCATCAGACTATTACAGCTGCTCGGCACCGCCTCGGACCGCTCAGCCTCCGCGCGCAGCATCAGCAGCGGGCTGAAGGAGAGTCGTTCCACGGCTGACCGGGCCACGGAGGCTGCGGACGGACAGACACCCACCTGCCGTATGCGGCTCTGGTGCAGCAGCGGTGGAGGTCCACCCTCGGGGGACGTGTTGCTCGAGGAGGCCTTTTTTGAGTCACGGTCGGAGCCACCGCCCCTGGAGCGACTGTCTTCGGGACTACTTGACATTCCGTCTTGGGCTGAGTGCCAGAGAAGACGGTGCGGTCAGTGGCTGACTGAGGCGGGTGGGGGAGTCTTCTCGCCGGTGCAAGGTGGGTTCGTGCGCGGGCCTCAGAATCCACAGGGCTCGGCGGGGCCCCGGATCATTCTGCGTCCGTCTTTGACTGCCTGTGGTGCAAAAAACAAACAAACGTGAGGAAAAGAAAAAACAAACGCAGCGACTTGTTCCGCACTGGGAGAGGGAAACGAGCGCTCCCTCAGTTCAGGGATGCTCCCGGAGTGTGCAGCTGTACCTTGCGTGTCAATGTGTATGGTCACGTGCACGCGCTTCCTTCAGAGGCGCTTTCCCGAAACTCCGCAGAATCCGTGCTGCCTTCAAGGACAGTCGGACATCTTAGCTTTTACATTTAAAAGAATCCTGGGAAAAATTATGCATTTTCACTCTCAGAAATGCGACTTGTTTTGGATTGAACTAAGTACGTATTACAAAAATTAATTTATAGTCCCACAAAGTTAATTTTAGCCTATAGGCGAAGGAAAATAGATTATGAAGTTGTTTTTCCCGAGTGATACATGAATGCACCAATGTTTTTATGTCCCCTGTTATATTTGTGTTTATATATGCCCCCTGTGCCTCAGCAGCTTTAGTATTCTAGTGTAAAATGGCCATTTGGTGCCCACAATCTTTGTAAAAATAACATTGTTTTCATACAAATAACACTAACATAATGTTAGGGTTAGTCTGTCGCCAAATTTGTCTGGTTTTCTTCATTAAGTTGTAGCTTTTATGGAAGCTGACTTCCATAGTTCAAAACCATAATATTTTAGAGACATGTAATAGAGGAATTATTATTGATACACTATTTTAACAAAAGTAACAGCATCACTTGAAGTTCATGTTACCAGCAAGTTGGGGGTACATTATACGTAATTACTGCTGCACAGCGCTAAACTGCATGAAAAATGTAGAGTGCCAAAAACAAATTTGTAAAAATATAAAAATGCTTTATTACACATCTAGCTTTTACAAACAACGTACCACTGAAACAGTTCCATCGGTGACAGCAGCAACAAAACCACCAAAAACATTAACAAAAGACAAACAACAGAAATTAAAGACACATGGTGGGAAAGCTTATAAGAACCAGAAATGAAACTTTTGGAGGGACAACTTCAGTCTTTTTTTTTTTTCTTTTATTGCGCACAGAGTTGGTCCAGGTTGTCATGGCTGCGACAGGAGAGGTGGGCCTCCAAAATTTCACCAAACATACTTCTTTTTAGCAAGCTGTAGGCCATGGGCAGAAGCTGCTTGATAACCTTGTGAAAGTACTGAAAAAAAGAAGAAACAAAATATTAACAAGGCTAGGATACTTTTTTTCTTCTTCTTTCTGCCTCCTTTCATTTTATTTGTGATTTGTACTTTTTGTTGTGTATAGTATTTGTTTTGTAAATAAAAAAAAATGAATAAAGATATTGAATTGAGAAAAAAAAACTAGCAAGTAAACAAACAAGTGCCAATTCAAAATAAAAGTCCAAAAAGTGATATAAGATTAAATCTCAACCATTTGGGCTAGTCAGCATCTGAAACCATCGTAAATCTAATGTTTAACAAGTCAAAAGGGACATAAACCCACTCAATCCTTTAGTTCTAAAAATAATTGAATGACTCTTAAAAAATTCTAATGAAGTAGGGCTGCAGATTTGTTTTCCTTACGTCACTGTGCCATTATCTAAATAATCTTAAACAAAAATCAAACTATTAGCACATGTATGAAATTCATCACTTCTAAAGACTCACGTGAGACCCATAACAGAAGAGATCTATTCCTAGTTCATAGCCCATTCCATAGTCGCACTCGTCATTAGCAAACTGAACAAACGTGATCATCTCCTGGATCGGTCCAAAGGCTTTGACGCGCTCTTCATCACTCCGTGCTTCGGCGATGGCTTTACAGATCTTCTTGAGACCAGCTAGGAGAGACGGAAATAAACGTATTTAAATAAGCTCAAACATAGGAATGAAACAAAGAACTGTATAGAGAGTAAAACAGGACAAAAGTAGAGGAGAATTAAAAACAGCAGCAGACATATTTGAGCTCACCATCTGTTTCTGGTAGTTCTCTGTATCCTACGTCATTCTTGTCAACAGGCACAACAATACCTGAACCGTGGAATGTTTTGGTTACCACCTATGATGTGACATAAGGCAATTATTATTATTATTATTATTAGGTATAAACTCAAAATTATAAAATATTTTATACATTCTGAAAGAGAGCTACAAAAGTGATATGAGGAGAGAGGCAAAGAACCAGAAAAAAAATGACTAAATCCTATAAACTCAAAGTAATGCTCATGTCCTTTTTACATACAACGACACATCTTGCCACAGGTTAAAACCTCTTAATGTTTTTTTCTTTGCAAATAAAGTCAGTGACACCGGAAGGAAACAGACGGTCTCTGATACATCGCAACAAAATAGACGTGGATGTTTACGTGCAAAGTGACATAAAAAGTTAAATCAGATGGGTCCATAAAGACTCTTACAGGTTCCAGTGTACGTTACCTTTTTCTCCCGCTGCTTCATGCTTTTGGTCTTCTGTTCCAAAGAAAAGCCAAGACTCTCGGCCTTCTCTCGAAGCTTCGCCTCCAAGCTTTCCCAAGCCTCTCCTTCTGCTCTTTTACTGCTCCTCTCCTTCTTCTTCCTCAGCAGGTATAGACTGATGGAGATAAAAATTGAGAGGAAGATTCATTGCCATGTAGCTGGAACATGATCACAATAAATATAAAAAAACATAGGACAAAGAAAAGGGAGTTAAAACTCACTAGACAGCTGCAAAGATGTTATCACCCATCTGCGTAATCGAGTAGCCCTTCTTTGCTTCATTTTCACCAACGAATGAAGGAAGCGAGTCAGGAGTGTCCCTGTCAAATAATAGGAAACAATTTGGTTAAAAAGAAGCATAATAACATGCCACACATCACTAAAGTTTGTCACTAAAAGTTACAACATTGCATCATACCTGTAGTAGCCCATGTGATGCTGGCTGGCCTCACTCCCTATAAGTACAGTCTGAAACTCTGGGGGGTCGTAGAAAAACCTCCAGTGAAGGTGGAAGTTGGGCTGAGGAGTCTTGGCGTTTTTATGAGCTCCTGCCAGAAGGTCAAAAGGTCCAACGAGCTGCAAACCGAGGGTGTCTTTCAGAGCTCCTGCACAGGTTCATACAGGTAAAATCAGCACAAAAACACTGACAGTAGTTTTCAACATTAGTGGGTTTACATTTGAAAATTTGATATACACAAACACACTGGTATTCCACATATCAGTAATAAACAAAACAAAATATAATTGCATGCCTCCTCAAATGCATCATCTACTTTATAAAACTAACATTTTTCCGTTAGATTAAGTCCACGCCTTTCAACTTTCCACTGACTAAGAATAATTAAAACTGATTGGATCCATTTTTTTTTTTTACATAAAGTTTACAAACAAAAAAAAAAACCTCTTTAAAACGCCAGATGCAGCTTTTTGTGCTATTAGCGTTGCGCTTCAGCACGAACATACCACGAGGGTTGTCAGGACAGAGCTCCTCGCAGAAATCCCAAAAGTGGAACAAATCTTCTGGCATGGGAAACCTGTACAGTTGCACCAACTCATCGCGTTGCTCTCTATTCACTTTGCACAACGGCGCAGGTTTGCTTTCATCGGGCCGGGCTTTCTTCACATCTCCGTTGACCAACTCCTGATAAAGGAGAAACACAACCAGATAAGTTTACACATTACAGTCAAGCTGTTCAACAAACTAGTTTGCACTTGGGATGTATATTCCTAGTGTTATACTCTTCTTTACATTATGACCTCTATAAAAATTAGCTCAAAATATAGTTTAGTGTTTTATTTGTCAGAAGGCATTTTCAAGGCAACTATTTATTACATAATGCACCTGTGTTTATGGGAGTGTACCATAAAATGAGGTAAAGAGTGACTTCCTACACTCAGTATGTGCTGCAAAACCTAAAAAAACACCAATTAAATTAGCTGAAAGAGGCAACCTAATAGCTAAAAACACGAATAAATGAATATATTATGTTTTCCTTCTGTTGAACAACAAGAAGTATGTCTATCACTACTTTACACTGGTTATTGTATGTTTTGTAAAAACAATGCAAAGCTTCAGTGTGACTGAGGGAGATGTTTTGCAGGTCGGTGGTAATAAAGCTGCAGCCATGTTGTCGTCTCACCACTCACTCATCGGATCAAACACTTCTGCCCATTTTCATTTCCCAGATCTTGCCTAAATGTCGCGATATCAAGACAAGCTGCAAGTCCCGGACAATAAAACCCCTATTCTAGACAGATGTATATTCAAATCAGCAAAAGCGGCTAGAGGAGGGTAATACTACCTGAATTACTTTGGATTTTCTTTTTGCGCGCCCTGTCATTTTTTCCTCTCGTCTCTCCGTCGGTGTCTTCTTCTGCGGGTTAATAATGGCAGCAACCGGGCTTGGTATGAACTCAGGGGCGCCCTCCAGAAGTCAGAGTGTGTTAATACATCTTTCACTTAAAACAGTGTCAACCTGTCCGGAAATTACCCCTAAACATTCAGTAAATTCAGCTCTTCTTTCAAGGAGTGAATTTCTGATCAAGATGGAAAAAAACATAAAAGTTAAAATACAAAATTATATAAATTAAAACTCATAAAATAGAGTTTAAATTTAGCAAAGGGTACAATTTAATATTGCATAAACAAATTATATGCTACAGCTATTTTATTATTTCATTGTAGTACTTGTTTTATCCATATACTTTTAACCCTGCACAATTTAAAGCCCAGCTTTTTTGTTTACTACAAATATCGGATAATATTGCAGCACTGTGTTAAAAATCATCTATCAGACCTCACGTCTCTCTTCATTGGATGGCTCCCTCTGCTGGTTGCCACCTCTCCCCACCACCTGCAGTGGGTGGACCCACCAATGACAGCTGTGCTGTGATTGGTTACTCCAAGAGGAGGCTGCCATGACACAGTGGATGCTGCACAGAATCCCATCCTCAGCATCAGCAGCCAGCGGTCCTCCATCCTTCTAGCTGTCCCTCTCTCTTTCTCTTTTTTTCCCTCCTCCCTTTTTTTGCCTCATCCCCTCATCCCACCACCCTCGCTCTGTATTTTTCCTCTTCTTGCTTCCCATCCTCTGACGGACACACACCGGGGCCCTGCTCGAGCACACTGCAGCAGAGGGACGTGTACAAACAGCAGCAGCAGCAGCAGGCGGACTGGTAGGTGAGCTGAGGCCTGTTCCCCCTCCCTACCCTCCTGCAGCAGAGGGAAGACGCGGCGCTCTCCTCTGATCATCGTCAAGGACTATCTATCTGAGCAGTGTGTGTGTTTGTGTGTGTGTGTGTGTGTGTGTGTGTGTGTGTGTGTGTGTATGAAAGCAGGAGGGCAGTGAGGATACCACACCCTTAGATCATTGACTAGCATCATTTTACAGACTGAATATTGAAGTAGTTTTTATCTTCTCAGTCATCCTGCATTTATGCCTGTATGTATGGATTAATTTTCCCTGCTTGAGCTGTTTGTTACCTTGTTTCCATTCCACAGTCCAGAGATTTGTTCAGCACTGACTAGGCCTTCTCAACACATGTGTCTTTGCTAAAAAAGGAAATGAAACATGTAATTAGGGGAACGTCATTTCGCAAATTGATTTTTTGCTTCATTAGGTTCTTCATCTACTTCCCTCCTTATTCAATCCCTTTTTTTCTTTTACCTCCATCCTTGTCCCTCTTCTCTCGCCTTCCTTCCTTGCACTTCTTTTTTTTTCCTTCCTGACGGTCATTTTTTTTTCCCAGGATGCCTTGCTTCAGGCCGCTACAGTAGGCCCTAGCAGCATGGGCGGAGACTGGGCGGGAAGAGAAATTACAGATTGGACCCTTCCCCTCAGGACGGGAGCGGTGACGGGTAACCCTCCTTCAGCTTCAGATGGGCGAGGACGCCGAGAGCCCCAAAGTCAACCACACCTTCCTGCGAGACTATGTCACCGAAGGTGAGTCAGTCCTGTCTGTGTGGACTCCAAACGGTATGATACATAGTTTCACAGCACGATACGATACAATATATACAGTATGATATGATACAATACAATACAATACGATACAATACGATACAATATGATACAATATGATACAATATGATACAATATGATACGATACTATGCAATAAGATTTGATACAATGCAAAACGATGCGATGCAGTGCAGTATGATACAATAAGAGAAACAATATGACAATGATATATTTATATGATATATTATCTATTATATTATACAGTAATATATAGGATTTATTACAACACAATGTGGCATGAAAGTGCAGGGGTTAGAGCTGTCGCCTCACAACAAAAATGTTGCAGATTCTCCTCCTGGCCTTTCTGTGTGGAGTTTGCATGTTTTCCCTCAGATCAAAAACATGCATGTTAGGTTAGTTTGTAACTCTAAATTGTCCCTAGGTGTGAGTGGTTGTGTGTCTCCTTTGTCTCTATATGTTACCGTGTGATGGACTTGGTCACTCACATAGTTGCTGAAGAAAATAAATCCTGTCTCTAACCCACCTTGTGAACTTTATAGAGCTGCATTTTGACAGATGCACATGGAGTTTTTATCTGACAGAAAATATCCAAGGGAAATGTACAGGTCTACAAATCATTAGTTTTTATTTCAAAAGTGTAATCCAGTAGAATAAACCAGGTTTTCATAAACTGGCCTTTCAAAACAAAGCCATATGACTCACTGGTCACTTGGCCACCATCAGCCGTGTTCACATTTCTCCCTTTCAAACTACATGTATTTATTCCCACCACCATCCTGCCTCATTGCTTCATATTTTTCTCTCCTCCTCCCAGCTGATGTCATCTCTACAGTGGAGTTCAACCAGACAGGAGACCTGCTGGCCACAGGGGATAAAGGTGGCCGAGTGGTCATCTTCCAAAGAGAGACAGAGGTCAGGTTAACTGTAAACCAGCAGAACTCTTTGTGCCCTGCCCAGTTTTTATCATGTACCCATACACACAGTGAAAAGGTGTTCACTGAATGCTGTCCTTTCTTTACTTCCTTTAGTCTAAAGGTGAGTCCGAGGACACAGGGGAGACAGGGGACTCAGGGGAGTACAATGTCTACAGCACGTTCCAGAGCCACGAGCCGGACTTTGACTACCTGAAGAGTCTGGAGATAGAGGAGAAAATCAACAAGATCAGATGGCTGCCGCAGCAGAACGCAGCACATTTCCTGCTCTCCACCAACGGTGAGGAGCAGTGACAGCTCAACCTCTAACACTAGAGCCTATTGGGTTCCAACAGGATTTATTTTCAAATGACCCTGGGAAAAGGACTTGGTAACTTTTATCAAACTTTAATGCCACCTGGCTCTAACTTCTACACCACCCTGCTCACGTTTAATACTAAAAATACTGAAAGTAACCCTGCGGCGCAAAACTGAAGATAATTTAAATTTTATATATTAGTGTTTGTGTGATCTGCAGTGAAACATTTGTGATTGTAGCTGCTTTAAGATGACAACAATCTATTTTGGTTTTGCTCAGACTAGCTGTTAGCTCACCAGTCCTTAAGAATTAAAACCCCTTTTCTTCAAGTTGAGGCCATTCAAAGAGCTATCTACAACAGGCAAGACGTTAATTTCAAAGGATTTTAGCAGTAAGAGCTGTTTGTTCTGGACGTTTTGTCTGAAGTGAAACAACTCTTCTGATGTGAATTTCTGGACGTTTGTCACAGATAAGACCATCAAACTGTGGAAGGTGAGCGAGAGAGACAAGAGACCAGAAGGATACAACCTGAAAGATGAGGAGGGACGACTTAAGGACATTTCTACCATCACTTCTCTGAATGTAAACACACACACACCTGCACACACACTTTAATTATATTCAGTCATATATGTGTCAAGTTCACAATCAGTGATTCAAATCCTGAGCTCTGTTCATAATGTGATCAATGACCTCTTACATTTTTTGTTACCTGTTTGCGTCACTGGATTATTACTTTTAAACTTGTATTAAAGTTTCATACTGTCCTAATTCTTAAGTCTTTCACATTTCCTTTGAACCCAAGGTGCCAGTGCTAAAACCAACAGATCTGATGGTGGAGGTGCGTCCCAGGCGGGTGTTTGCAAACGGGCACACGTACCACATCAATTCCATCTCCGTCAACAGCGATGGGGAAACCTACCTGTCTGCTGATGACCTTCGCATTAATATGTGGCATCTGGACATCACAGACCGCAGCTTCAGTATCCTTTCCAGTCATGATTTATGGTTTTATCCCACAATGTTATCAATTTAATCGCAAGGTCGAAGACATCAGGTTCCCTTTGACTTGTAAGTGATACTTTATCTCTTTTTTTGAAGGAATATTCTCAGAGAATTCCCAAAGCTGCACCAAAGAACTAATAGTTTTTGTTGCTTATCTTGGAGGTCGTGCGAGGGGGGTTCAGTCAGAAAAGTAATGCTCAACTATTACCACACTATATTATAGCTCATTATCTGTTAAATTGACAAATTAAACTATACACATATATGTATTATGTTCATCTGAGATAATCCTCTCTCCATGCAAACTACGAAGACACAAAGTTAGATTTCTGTTCTGATTAGAGAGCTGTGTTCTGACCCAGTGTTTGTTTTTTAGCACAGACTGGAGCGTGTTGTACCGGCTGTCTTTGGTGTTTTCCAATTTAAGTGGAAGCTGACCTAGAAAGTCTGAGGCATCTGTGGAGGACTAGTTTGAATAATTCACTTCCTACTAAACCACACAGGACTACTGCAACACAAATAGACCAAAGCGAGGAACAGAGTGTGTGTTTGTGTCAAGGGGCAGTCTGGTTGGTTGTGATTTGAGGTTGAGATTAAGAAGAAAATAATTTCCTCCAAAATTCCTGTAAAAACACAACAATTCATGAATGCTTCTAAGTTTAATTTTCACACCTTTGTGATTTATGTTTCTTAATGGAGCCTCTTCACAGACATTGTAGACATCAAACCCGCCAACATGGAGGACCTGACGGAGGTGATAACAGCAGCAGAGTTTCACCCTCAGCACTGCCACCTGTTTGTGTACAGCAGCAGCAAGGGGACCCTGCGCCTCTGTGACATGAGAGCCTCGGCCCTCTGCGACAGGCACACCAAACGTGAGCGTGGTGTTCCCCGTTTAGTGCACAGTTGAACGTGAAACGTCCCCGTCTAAAAGAAGCATGTCAGTGTGTTTGTCTGAATAAATGATATCTTTTGCCTCTGTGTTGACTTAGTTTTCGAGGAGCCTGAAGATCCGGGGAGCCGCTCCTTTTTCTCAGAGATTATTTCCTCTGTGTCGGATGTTAAGTTCAGCCACAGTGGACGCTACCTGCTGACAAGAGATTACCTCACCGCCAAGGTGTGGGACCTGAATATGGACAAAGGCCCGGTTGAAACCTACCAAGTAAGGCAGCCTGAACTTTTTAAGTTAGACTTTAAGGCAAAAATACTTTGTCATTTGTGACAAAGTTGAGACGTTGTGTAAAATATAAATACCAAAAGAATCACAAACCCATATTTTTAAACATGTTTATACTTTTTTTTTTTGCATTGATGGTGCCTTTCCAGATGTGTCGGCACTAATGCACCCCCACGCCATCAGAGAGGCTGATAGCAAGCTGGATAGCTATCAAATTTTGTGTGGCATGATCACAGTACTGTTTTACATTTTGCTTCAGTCTATTTTTCAACAAGTTTCAGCTCAGACAAGAAAAAAGAAAAGAAAAATGCTTTGCAGTAGTAAATATTGCCCCGCTCCAACTTCTTTGACGTGTTGCTGACATCAAATTCAAAATGAGTTTAAATGTGACCCATCACCTCGAAACGTGGATTTAGTCCAAAAGTGGAATGTGGAGGAATAGGCAGATATAGGGTTTTGATTTAAACATGTGCAACAATTTCATTTTGTCCAAATATAATGAATTAATGTCTTATCAATATTTCATTTGAAAGAAATGTCTGAAATATAATCCAAAAAGCTTTTTTTTGAAGCATTTATTTTCACAGTAGCAACACACAAAAAAAAAAAGATTTTGAGGAAAAATACCTTAATATTTTGAACTTTTTCCTGTGAGCTAGAAATGTTTTTGTTTCTTTCCAATTGGGAAATATTAATATACAAATACTATTTGATACTATCATCAAAAAATACTCACTAAATTTACATAAAATTAGGATTTAGACCCAATTTCAATGTATTATTGTAACCAACAAGACAAATGAAGTCATATCTCTGGATAAGCTTATGATATTAGAATGATCCAGGTATCAAAAAGAAGCTTTTAAAGTCAGGAATCTGAAAATGTAGTTAAGTCATTTTAATCAAATTTGACTTAATCCTCATTTCAATTTGATGGGTCACATATTAGTTGTAACATTTGTTATGTTTTTTTTACTCTACTGTGGTTATGAAATTGGCAAATCATTGCATTCTGTTTTTAGATAGATTTTACACATTGTTGCAAACCTTTTAGAATTGGTCTTGTATAAACTATATGTATTACACATGACAGGAAAGTGTCATAAAGAAGATTAGCTTAACATGCAGCCAGGATAAACATGTTGATGTAGATCATCTCTGATTATAACATGGACTTGTCTGCTCCATCTTTAGGTCCATGAGTACCTGAGGAGTAAGCTGTGTGCCCTCTACGAGAACGACTGTATCTTTGACAAGTTTGAATGTGTCTGGAACAGCTCGGACAGGTGAGTGGTGAAAAGAAACAACACACAGTTTATCAAATAAACTGCTCATTGTTGCTTCCTGCGATCCTCTTAATCCCCGGCCTTTGCCAACATCCAGCGTTCAAATCAATGCCAGAGACGAACTTTGCAGGCATCAGATCAATTCTCCTGTTCTCTCCTCCAGCGTGATCATGACAGGGGCGTACAACAGCTTCTTCCGGATGTTCGACAGGGAGACGGGCCGAGGCGTGACCCTGGAGGCCTGGCGGGAAAGCAGCAAGCCCCGGGCCGTGCTGCGGACCCGGCGGGTGTACACGGGGGGCAAGCGTCGGCGTGGCGACGTGGGCGTCGACAGCCTGGACTTCTCCAAGAAGATCCTGCACATGGCCTGGCACCCGTCCGAGAACATCATCGCCATAGCGGCCACCAACAACCTGTACATCTTCCAGGATCGGGTCAACGCCGAGGGGCAGTGACCGGAGCGGGAACACGTGGTGCTTTTATCAAACCGTCACAAAAACACAAAACCGCAACTTGAATATATTTGAATGTTTTTAGCGGGGCTTGAGGAACAAGTCACACCTTAAAGAGATTTGGCCTTTGGACATTGGATTAGTTGAATTTAAAAGACTAATAATTTATCCGATCACGGAGGAGGAAATAATTTTTTCACACTGAGATGGACTGATATCTCCAGTGCCATCAGGACTTGTATTTGTTGCACTCCCACTTTTTGAAGATGTTTGTGTAATTCTTGTGTCACAGAGGCAGTGAATGAGGTGCAGGGACGCCTCTCCATCTGCAGTGACTCAGTGCTGTTAATCCCACCATGTTGCACCACTCACTACTCACTGCACACAAAGCAGGAAGTGCTCGGCACCATCAGAGAAGCATTGGAGGCTACAGATCATATGGCTTTTGAGACGTCTGGACAACCCGACCGCTCATCTCCATCGAGGCATTTATAAAGGTGGATTAGTGTCAGGTGTAAATCTTTTCACAACATCCATTCACCCCTTTATGTCGAGTGACAACAGCTGCTGAACCACTCTTTAAGAGCAGTGCTCTTGGAGAACCTTTGCCCTATTCATATAGGAAAAGAAGCACCACCAACAACGGCGACACAGTGTTTATGCTTTAAAACATGAGATTTTCTTCTATTCGTACCAGAAACATCAACACTCTTTTTACAGTAAGTTGTATATATTCTGTGCTCCATGTTTTTAAAAAGAGTTTTTGGTTCCTTGAAACTAACAGGTTTTGTTGCGCCAGATTCTGTTTACAAATGGGTTCTGTAATTCACAATATATTAGGTATTTATCTGTAGCAATACACAAAAAGCTGTTGGAAGGGAGGGCAAAGTGAATTGTATATATCACAACACTTAGGTCCTGATTCACTAAAAAATTTGCAGCGTTTAGTTTTAGCTACAACTCTTGCTTGTCTTTTCTCCCACCATGTTTTCCATCTAAGCATTGCATTCACAAAACAAGTAGTGCTAGTTCTACAAACACACCCTTTTATTACCATAATTATATATTTTTATTTTCACTTAATACATTTTTAAGAATATATTCACCCTCAACCTGGTAGTTGGCCATATTAGAGGTGCAATGAAGACAGGTCTTATTTACAGGTTTAATTACCGTGGGTTCTGTTTTTAAGCTTCTGGATGTGAAGTACTTTGTATTGAAATGTCATATAAAATTACCAGTAATTACTGGGTTTTATGCACATTTTTCACCATTTATTTTTAAAACAATATCTGACACATTACTGGAAAGGAATATTTAGTTGGCAGCACACTTTGAGGCACACAGCTCCCTTTGCAAGAGCTTTTCTTTATTCAGGCTGCACCTGATTAACTTCTGCAACAGCTGCAAACATTTTAATGAGTCAGAACCTAAATGTTTTTTATGTTTTGTCAAAGCCTTTTCCTCGTAACTACATGTTGCAGAGAAGGCAGAGTTTAAATCTAGGCTGATTGGTGTCAAAAAAATGGAACTGCTAATACAATGAGTTGTGTTCATTTTCTACTGCATAAGCACATTTTGATAAGGGATCTCGCAATCGCAAAAAAAAAAAGAACAATTTGCACATTGTTTTTAAAACGAGAAACCCTGATTCAGCTTATCAGAGATGTAATGTTTGTGTCTGTAGAGTGTTTGAGGGTCAGAGGTGATTGTAAGTGCAATAGCTCATTATCTATACATTGCTAAAAGATCTGTTCCGTACAGACAGTAATATAATGTGAATTTAACATTCTGCGTCACATGTTGTAGTTGTCATACCATATACCTCGTAACGCTACATGCTAATCATGCAGTAAGATGTCAGTCAGTCCGTGTTGGACTGAACTCTAAGTTCTGGGATACTTTGATCTTAAAACAATAGTTCTGATCTTAAGAAACACGTTTTGTAAAAGGGTCATTAATGTAGTTTTTGTCTTACCTGTTGTAAATAAGTCAATGATTTAATTCTGACCACAATGATGAGCTAATCTCAGTATGAGGCCAAGACCAGAGCGAAGTTCCAACAATTTTGCAAATGCTATTTATGTTTTATAAACATCATTGTCAATTTTAATAACACTAAAAACAATACTTCCTGAGGCACTTCCTGCAGGAAAATTCATCTTTTTTTCTCCAAACTGAGGTCATTCAAAAAGCTATCTATAACAGGTAAGATACTAATTGCTCTCAACCTTTTAAGAACTATTATGAAAAAAATATATATGAAGTATTGCTTTAAGTGATCAGGTGGTCTAGATCAGTAGTTCCCAAATTTGAAGTCATTAACCCACTGTGAGTTATTTAAAAAACAGTTGTGGGTTCTCAAATGAACTCCAGAAATCAAAATACAAAATGATTGTATAACTTGGGGTCACCTCTGCCAATGCTACTTTGTGGGTCAGAAGCTTAAAGGTTTGGAAACCAATGATCTAAAAACCAACCATGAATATTAGAGTTACAAAATAAGGGAGGAATCTCTGTGCACATTTTTCAAAATTTTGAAATTTGATGGATCATTTTTTATTAGGATTGCCCCAATTCTATAGAAGAGGAGGGCAGCGCAATGCATTCCTGCCTCCATTCTATGGAATGGTGCCAACCTATTATTATCCACCTCTTAACGTGTCTCTTTATTTTCTTAATACAAACCTTTAAGACACTGAACATTCGTGAAACATTTTCCACTTGTCTGTTTTCTCCTCAGCTAGTTTTTTATTTTGTAATTGGCCAACTGGTTTAATAAAATCTGACCCAAATGTAAAAAAAAAAACAACAAAACCAACAAACATGTTCACAGAGTGACACCCCTACTTCAGCATCATGTGGGGCTCAGGCCTCCAGTGGTGAAGATCAGCTGTAAATGCATCGTCCTCACCACCACCACCACCACCACACACAGCCGGTGGAGGATCTGTGTTCAGGACCACAGCAGCTGCAGCAGCATGTTGTCATTACTCAAAGCTAACTGCGTGTATATCTATCATACTTTAAAAAAAATCTAAACAATTCTAAATGTATAAAAAACTTTACTCAAGTGAGATGAATGAAAGGAATGTGCATTAATAAAATAAGATAAAAATATGACAGAAATGCTTTGGACTTTTATTATCACTCTGTGTTGTGATTACTGGATCCATAATCTCATATTCATGGATCACGCCGTCCACATAGACTTGTTGGGCAGATGTCTATGCCCCCTAAATGACTCTCGTGAGGATGAAGAAGGGGTCCAGTGTTCCATGGACATGATGCAATCCACATTGTTCCACTTGAATCTGAGGTCTGACCATCGATTAGACTCTTTTCTTCAGCAGCTCTGAATAGATCTTACAAAGGATGACCACTTAGAAATCATTTGAAATGTTTTCAGTGAATGATTTGGCTGAACTGCAAAAGTTTATAAGTTGTAGATCTATATTGTTTTTAAAAGCTTTGATTAAAATTTGTCATTCTGACATATGAGTCTTTATGTGAAAACCAACAAAAAAATAGATACAAAAGACAGCAGCAGCACAAACACAAGATAAGTTTCTTTAATGTAAATATTTATTGATAACATTTCCAGTGGAAGTCAGCATTAACATTAACAAGTCTGACCATCTGACCACCTTAACCATCTGAACAAAATAGAAAACTTTTGTAAATTTGTAAACTCATAAATAAACGAGAAAAAATGTCTTAACACAGGTACATTCTGTTGACACATATTAGGACTATTTTTAAACCAAACTTCAAATAAAATTTGTAATAAAATATTCACACCAACAAAAGGTCATTTATTTTGAAGAAATTCACTCATTATCAGTTCAAATCTCTGGACATTTTTGGTTTTTATTCTCAGGCAGAGATGTTTGCAGATAGAAACGGTGAAAAGAAAAAATCAAAAGCAAACTTCAGGGCTCTCATTGTGGTGCGCCTCCAGTTTCTCTCTATTTTCACCTGCCGACCTCCGCTCAGCGTGGACGAAGCACAGTCCAGACAGTGGATCGCTTTGAGTTCAAAGGCGGGAGCTTTTGCTCCCAAACGGCCCTCCAGCTTAGTGCTAAACTCCACAATGTTCCCGGGTCTCAGATTTAGCAGAACTTGTCTAAATTCGTGGCTGGCCACCAGGATCAGATCTCTGGCTGCGTCCTCGGTTTGTGCACTTCCATCGTGCACGATCCCCACCGTCACCTCAAATCTGTAGCTGTCGAAACGCTTGACGTGGCAGGAGTGCTTGGCCAGAGCCTTGATCTGGCACAGCTCTTCCTCCTCTTGCATTCGAAGCAGCATAGGCATGGAAACGGATGAGCTGTTTGCTTCTGCAGCTGTCAGATTTGCAAACGTGACGTTTACTGGCTCACATTTCGGATACGTTTCACCATACAAGCAGCCCAGCCAGTCGCCCATGAACACCGGCAAAATGTTGATGACCGACTGCGGTCCGTTCTCTGTTTCAGCTATACGGACGTGTTTGAACTGACCCACCCACGTGACTCTGTGCCCGTGCAGGTGGCTGCAGAAGATCTGCGTCTGGGCCATGCCTTTGGCTTCCCAAGCAGGCGGCCCACAAGCCTGGCTGTACTGGTTCCAGGTCAGGGTGGAGTTGTACACCTTCTGCCCCTCGGCGTGGTACACGTAAACAGAGAACAGCAGGATGACCATGGAGATGCAGAGCAGGATGAATTTGACCGGACCCCAGTGCATAAAAGAGCGGAACACGTCCAGGATGGACATGCTGTAGCGTGTCCAGAGCCGCAGCGTGACCGGGATGGCGCAGATGGCCAAGGTGACGATCATCTTCGTCAGCTCCAGGTCGAGGAACCACTTAAAGAGCTGGATGAAGAGCATGGCGGCGAGGCCAAAGGCCAGAACTGGCAGGGCGAACAGGAAGAGAAAGTATGCCACGCAGGTGCGTATTAATCCCACGGCGGAGGAGTTTTGGAGGAGGACCGCTGAGAATTCACACCACATGAAACAGACGAGGTACGGAATCAGGAAGCAGTACGTTCCCCTGAAACCACGGGTTCGTGCCATGCTGAGGGAGGAGAAGGAAACTTTGAAGGACTTCAACATCACATAAAGGACAGGCTGAACAGATTACAAATTACTTCTGAATCAATGAGATAAAAACCGAACCGTTACGTCTGCTCACCTGAAGAACAGGTAGAAGAGGTAAACATAGAGGAGACAGGGGAGACTGAGCTTCAGGAGCACAGATTCTCCAAGCGGCAGCGTGGTGAAGGTGCGACCCAGGAAACGAAGCACTGTCATGTCTTCTGGCAGTAACTGGGTCAGGTACAACAGACCAGATGCTACCTGAGCAGAAACAAATACAAAGATGTATTAATTTATTTTACTGCACCTTAGCAGCACTGTTTTATTTCATATTCACATAGTATCATGAAATACTTAAAAAACTTAACTCTGTGCTGTCATGTGTAAGACAGCAGAGCGATTACATGATTGCTTGTCTTGAGACTAGATGATAATAACGAAAAAACTAAACTACCAGTAAAAGGAAACCCTTTTAAAGTTATCCACCTCTATGAACATGGCTCTGCGTGCGTACGCTGCAGCAGCCGGGCTGAGGCTGTGGTAGCTGACAGCAGTAAAGAAGATGGCCACCGTGGAAAGCTCAGAGCACGGAATCCACTTCTTGTCAGCCACAGGGAAGGAGAAGATGACAAAAAAGACAGAAATCATAAAGTAGACATATTGTTCCAGGTTGTTCCAGCCAAAGTTGGTCTCTGCTTGCTCCACATCGAGGCCCGGTTCGAAACGCGTCAGCAGAGACGTCAGGGCCCGGAAGTTCTCCCAGGCCTGGAAAATAAAAAGAAAATGGTTCTTTATTTCGAGCATACGGTTTGACCTTTAGAGAACAATATGTAAAAAGAAAAATACCTTCATAGCAAAATTTATCTGGCCCAGTTCTGATTCAAACAATACAATACTTGATCCAGATTCTGCAAATAATGATGGGCCTTTGGTGCCCCAGGAGTGGTTTGCCAGAGATGGTCCAATCATGGTCCAGCACCACATAAACCAAAACACCCAGTTGTGACAGTGGCTGCGTTTCCATTGACCATGAAAATGCGCAGATTAGAATTTCGAAAATAAATTTGCTCAATGGAAACACGTTGTCATAGAAGTAATACTTTTATAGTTTAAGCCAGTAAATCATGAGATACTTTAATGACCTAGGTTTTCATGACATGCTGTGTGTCTACAGATAGCAGGACTAGTCAGAACAAGATCTGCTAACAACAATCATACTTAGATATAACTTGTATATCTCTGTGTTTCCCTTGACCTAGCATTCCCATAATAGTGTTTGTTAAACAGTATATAT
>JAUBOC010000127.1:4618182-4628767 GCA_032275365.1 Anablepsoides cearensis | reverse complement strand
AAATAGCACTTTTTCAATTACTACCCCATTCTTCCGTAAGTGGGTCAAAAATGACCTGCACTTATTTCCTATGGAATGTAATGGGAACCCTTGTTTCTTACCAACTATGACTGTCATATTTTGTAGACCATATACACTGAGTCCTAAGTATCACCCCTGAATAATAATATTTTGAACACTTACATGTATTATCTTCTATTTCTTACAGTCACAAATGTGTGTGTACGTGCGTGTGTGCGTGTGTCAATCATGTCTACTGTGACAGTGTTTTTGTCATGAATCAACATATTAGCTTACTTTAAAGTTAGCTAACAGTAGCTATCCAACAAAGCTAGTGAAAATTACTGTATGTATTGTATGTGTATGGCCGTGTTTTTGTGTGTTTCTTCTGGAGAAGGATCTCACTCTTATAGGGACCAATACGTTTTCTTCTGATTATCTGGGGTCAGGTTGTGGGGCTAGCAGCCTAAGCCGAGACCTCGACCTCCCTCACCCCAGCCACTCCTAACCAGATGCCCGAGCCACCTCAACTGGCTCCTCTCGACGTGGACGAGCAGCGGCTCTACTCTGAGTTCCTCCTGGATGACTGAGCTTCTCACCCTATCTCTAAAGGAGAGCCTAGACACCCTGCTGAGGAAACTCATTTCGGCCGCTTGTATCTGTGATCTTGTTTTTTCGGTCACTACCCAAAGCTCGTGACCATAGATCAGAGTAGGAACATAGACCGACCTGTAAACAGCTTCACCACGACAGACCGGTACAGCACCCGCATCACTGTGGACCCAGCACCAATCCACCTGTCGATCTCCCGCTCCATTCTTCCCTCATCCATAAACAAGACCACCTGAGATACTTAAACTCTTGGGGCAGGACCTCTTCCCGACCCCCATCTGGATGAGGCATTCTACCCTTTACTTGCTTGAGACCATGGTCTCATATTTGGAGGCACAGATCCTCATCCCGACCGCTTCACACTCGGGTAAGAACCACGCCAGTGAGAGCTGGAGATCACGATCTAAAGGAGCCAATATGACCACATCATCCGCAAAAAGCAGGGATGTGATCCTAACACCTTGGCTGGGCCTAGAAATTCTGTTTATAAAAGTTATGAACAGAATCTGTGACAAAAAGCAACCTTTTACACACAAATACGCACACACAATGGATGTTCCATTGCTGTTCTAAAATTGTCATGACATTGTTTTAAAAATGTTTAAAAAAGTGAAAAATAAAAATATTTTAAATATTAAATAATTCTTGTTTGGAATAAAACATAGTAGAAAATATTATACAAAACATTATTTTGAGTTAAAATGACAAAAATAGTGTAAAAACACATTGATTCTAACACGGGTCAAAAAAGACCCAATTACGGAAGAGTGTAGGGTCAAGTCACTCACGCATCTAAGGGTTAATGGAAACACCGCAATTGCGAAAATGTGTTTTTCAACATTAACAAAATATCGCCAAAGTTTTGCGCACATTTGTAATGGAAACGCACTGACAGACTCAGGCCATGTAAACCAAACCACATCTGGCCCAGTTGTAGCTTGCCTTCTTAAAAACAGTGACATCATTGTCAGACTTGGCCCACAAATGTGGTTGACAGACCATTGACCATGCCAGCAGTCAGCCATCAGTACCAGCTTGACACCAGATCTGACCCACAACTGTCTGCTATGTGGATATACAAGAAAAAAGTAATGCCGAGTCAGCATTGCAGGAAACCTAAAGAAACCAATAACCTTGCTGCTCTGGAAAATTCTCAGCGTGCAGATGATCATGGAGATGAAGGAGAGGTAGAAGACAAGCAGGGGGATGACAAAAGCAAACAGGTCAACGGTCAGGTTACTGATGATGAAGAAGAAGATGAGAGCGTTGACGTGCTGCGTGGGGATGATGGTGCTCAGCCACATGACGCCAGCCCGCGACGCCCAGTCCACCAGGTGTTCCTTCATCGCAATGACCGCATGCAGCGGGTACTGCAGCATCTGAGGAACACGGGCAGATAGGAACCAAATAATAATCAGATGAATTTTGTAAACAGATAAGAGTCTCCACACAACATCTGTATGTGAATACCATCAAGCGTGACTTCATGGCACCAGTCTGCTTGGTGTCCAGCATCATCCCGCTGCAACCAAAACTCCACGAATGCTTCAACACCTTCCTGGTTCCTTTTGAAACTCCCTCTGCCCCGTGCTTTAAAACACATCCACACACTCACACCTACACATAACTGCAAAAACTGTTCTGGAGATGAATTATTTTCATATCAGGTAACTGGGTGTTTATACCTCTTTGGCACGCTCAGGCAGAGCAGGACTCTCAGGTTTGGCTGGGACCTGGCTGTCCTTTGGAGAAACAGGTGGGGTGATGCCTTGTGCATAATTTTTTGTTATCTCAACAAAGTCATCCAAGTCCACCAGCTGATTGGCTGTAAGAGCAGAAAATTGGTGATTTAAAACAAAACAAAAATGTGCTTTAATTTTTTTCTTCTGTTTTTTTTATACCCACAGTCTTTGTTGACCATGCGCTCCAACACTTTCTGGGTTTGGCCTGAGGTTGGAACTGGAATCTTGCTTGCCATGCTCCCTGATGTTGAGAAATGACAACAACAAAAGCCATTACCATAGTTCTTTAAGGCAGCTACAAATGTTGAAATCACAATTTGGAATATTGGTATTGGTGAATGGGGATGGATAAGAACCAATTTGAGCAGGGGCCTCCTAAGTGGGCCTGTTACTCTCCCCAAAGACACTGAGCTTTTAATCAAATCTTCTCATCCCTCAGATAAAGGACAACAGGTTAGAAACACTCAGTGTTCTGAGCTTCTCTGGAGCCATAAAAGGTTCCCCAAAAATTATTTTACTTTGAGTGCTCAGGGCCAGGCAGTGGCCTAAGCAGTACAAGGAGGTCTCCAATTCAATGCCATCACACAGACCATTGTCATGGAGTCCCATCACCATTTTGTGGCGATTGAACAAGTTGTGCCCAGTTAGGACTCCACCGGTGTACTTAAAGTTTTCCTTGTCAGGACAATGAGAGTTTTCACGAACATAAGATTTGAGCTATTTATCAGTTCCTGTACCTGTCTACAGTCCATCAGCTCCCTCCAGCGGATTGAGTGTTGACGTCTAATCCAGGCCTTTAGGGCAGTCCTACAGACTGTTGTTGAAATACATACAACAGACTTTGGTCCTTTGAAGTGAGCCTGACTGCCAGCTTTTGCAAGGTCAGCTCTCTCATTACCAAAAATGCCAGTATGTCCTGGTACCCATTTAACAGTAACAGTAACACTTTCCCCAGTTGGTTGACTGCTTCGGCACACTCCCAAGACAGTATTGACGTGAAGTGTGGCCCTCGGAGAGCTCTAATGGCAGCTTGGCTATCTGTTAGGATGAATATTTCCTTCTGTGTACACTGATTTATTTGAGAGACACTGCACACTAGTGGACTGCATATATCTCAGCTTGAGATACATTTGCAAAACCACCTAGTGGGTATCTGTATTCGTTTTTATTATGGTTGTGCAAAATCAGCACCCCTGCGCCTATTGACCCCTTCAGGAGGGATCTGTTCATAAAACAGTAGAAACAGTCGGGAGACAAGTCCACCACAGACATATTATATTACAGCCTGACCTATCTTCAATCTGTGTCTTAAAACTTGGTTCAAAATTGTATTTTTTGACCATTCTGTCTGTAGGGCCTGCAGTTATTGGAACAGCAGCGACTGCCCAGTCCCAGATTCTAGTGTGCTGTGAGTCGAATAGGCTTTTCCACCTAACAGACTGATGTAACCTCACAGTGCAGGATGCAGCCTCCCCTAAGATGTATAAACCTAGTAGAGTCAGGTCCAGTAGGACTTCCATGGCCACCGTGGGTGTTGTTCTGATGGAACCCATGATGCTCAGGCAGGCCATACGTTATAGATGGGTGAGCATCATACGACCTGCCTGAGCATCACAGATATAGTAAAACGTCCTTCTCCTTGTGTGTGTTGCAGTATCTGCCTCCTACCCGGCGCTGTGTTGACCTGGTCGACATTTTGCAGCATCTCAGACACAGCCACCTTCTTCTTCCTGTCTGGGTTCAGCTTCCAGTACATCATCATGGCTGCTTTCCGCACCGCCAGCTCAAACCTGCTCTCTGTCGACAACATGCGCACATCGGCCTCATTCTCCAAAGTGATTCCTGGAGGAAGGCGGCTGACAGTTACTGAACTGCAAACACAAAGATGCTAGTGGCGGGTTTATTAACACGGACCTTTCTTCTGGATCCAGCAGTGCTGAAGGAGCCTCGCTGCAGTCTTTCGTCCCTGTTTGGCCGCTTTAATCAGCCAGTTAACAGCGAGGCGATTGTTAACCTCTGCGTCCTTCTCTTCAGCGAGAATCAAGAAGTGCTGGCCCAGCTGAAAGGTGAGAGCGTGGATTAATGTGTGTCTTCAACTGGACAAAATGTATATACAAACAAATTTAAATTAAGTTATACCCCCACAGCAACACCCAGTTTAGGAACCACAGCTTTAGATCATTAGTCAAAACAATAGTTACTGTTCATATTGTACATTGATTGAATGAATGAATGAATGAATGAATGAATGAATGAATGAATGAATGAATGAATGAATGAGCTGAAGGTTTCAGCCTCCAGCTTAGAACTGTGTGAAATTATTGATAAGCTCTCATGACTCACTGCGTTTCTGATCAGAACTTAAGACAAATCCAGCTCTCTTAAATTTCCTTCTTTTCTTCTTATGTAGACAAAAAACAAAACAAAACAAAACAAAAAAACAACTACAAAGTCCATAATTCTTTTTTTGCAGGGGACTGTCAGGGTTCCTGTCCTGCTAACTAACAGGGGCAGCTGAGGCCTCAGGGTTCAGATCAAGTGACTGTTTTCAAATCTTAATGGTCTTCACATTCCCACACAGGTATTAACAAACGTCTCCTCTTTCTTGCAACAGATTCTGTCCTGGAAACGTTTACAAAAATAAAATGTTTCACCATTTAATAATGTACTGCCACAGTAACATGTAGATAAACTCTGAAACAGGCTTGTGTTGTGACACGTGAGACGTCACTGGAAGACCAAGTCTAATTTACTCTGCAGCTGTGCTGACTGATGTGATAGAGCTTTCACTCACACAAACACAAACTTATTAAAATCTAAACTTATAGCTTGAAAATGTGACTAAACATTAACAAAAAAAGGTGGCAGGTTTTAAATGTAAAGCCCCCCTGTTTCAAGTTAAACCAGAGAGAATATGTAATCATTTTTTGGACAAATTCAGCACATGCTCTTTTTTCTAAATGATTTCTTAATGTGTCAGTATACCATGTATTACACCAGAAACCTTTGGGATCAGCTTTCGAGCTGCAGAAAATAGAACCGAACCAAGACTGAGTCAGCCAGCAGGACTGACAGCGATGCCAGGAGGCAGTCTGTGCATGCATGTTTATGTGTGTGTGTGTGTCCTTGTTACTCACCCGTGTCTGAGCTCTGGCATCTCCAGATCCGGCCTTCTCCTCCAGCTGCTCCACACTCAGCTCCTCCTCTGGTTCTTCGTCTGACAAGAGATCAAAGAGAGTAAACATCTCAGTCGATCCACCTTGTGTTTGAACCTGTGGGATCCAACTTCCTCCTTTTGAGGCAGCGCCACTCGAGAATTCCTTCGCATCCTGAAGTTGCGTCCAGAAGTGATCGAATCCCACCAGACGCATTTTCCTGCAACTCGAGCGCAGCAGGAAGTCAGAGGCCGAGAAGACGTGAGAGTGTGTGAATTTTAAACACGTCTGCCTCCTTGTAAAGGCATTCTGTGGTGTAACTCTGGAGCTGAAGTTATGGCCTGCTACAGTGTGACACACATTCTCATCAATTACACCAACCTTTTTTTATGAAAACTGTGTAAGTGTCTCTGAGTTATATTATTGGCTAAAAATGAGCAATATTACACATAAACATCTTAGTATTTCCACATTTAGAACCATATACATGAAAAATTCATCATAATAGCTGCTCTGTGAGCCACCGAGCAGTCTGGAAAACATTAACATGCTGATAAAAGACGTGCAAACCATGTTGAGCACAAAGCCTGTAATTTTTTCTGTATTTATTTTTTTATTCCTGTGTTGCACACATTTAGACCTATGTGCAATAAAACCTGCCATAAATAAGGGCAATCAAGATGCATTCACATCAATCTGCAAATGCCTATTAAGATATTTTTTTTATATTAAAGACCCATTATTACTAGAATAATTGCATATTGCCTGCCACCTTTCAGGTCAGAGATCTAAATTCAAATAATCTTATTCTGAGAAAAAAATGAGAATCAAGTTAGCTGAAAGAAATATCCTCACTCTGCAACCCTTGGAATAAAGTTCATCGACTCAATACAGCAGCAACAAAGGTATTCTCACCATCCTCTTCATCGTGGGAATCCTCTTCCTCTGCTTTCCTGAGCCTCTCCTGCACGATCACCCTCTTGGCCACAGAAGCGAAGGTGCGCTTTGTGGGAGCAGCTGCAGCTGGAGGGAGGACAGAACCGGGCTGAGGGTCGGACCCTGAAGCTGCTGGTGTGGAGGAGGCAGGAGACGTGGAGCGTTTGGAGGGTTTCGGAGGGTTTGGTGAAGCTGTTGATTTGTCGCGCTGGGTCGGCGCAGCACAGGGGTCACTGGAGACGGGTGGAGAAGAGGGGCCCTTCAGGACAGAGCTTGACCCTGAGGGGCCAACGGTGGTGGGTGTGGACGGCAACTTTTTCTCCATTTTCCCTGATTTTTTTTTTTTTAATAGAATGAGAGTAAAGCAGGACAATATCAGTTTAAGCCCTAATTAGAAAGCTAAGTTCCAATAAATCAACAAGTTATAATTAAATACACACTTTTTATATTCACTTTAACTGTGCTTTATTTATAAAAAAAAACCCTTCATAATTTTTTTAAAATAAAAAAGGGCTCACATAGGCCAGCTCGATGTTTTAATTTTGATAAAGCATAAACTATAAAATGTTTATCTGTCTTTATTTACATATGTCTTTATTTACATATGTTTCTTCTCCCCTAAAATGTAAAAAATACAAATAAATATAAAAATGTAATTTTAAATGCAATATTTAAAACTCAAATGTAATGCCATCTTTATTTCAGGCTTCTAAGGTCCCTGCTGGCCTTAAAAGTCCCACCCAGAGAACTGGAAGTGACCCCATTGCCGTTAGTCGATGACCACAATCCTACTAGTTTTGTGACTCTGGTTATATTCTATTTAGGAACAGAAATGGCTCTTTTGACTGTGAAAGTTGCAGAACCATGCAGTGCTCAGAAGATTGTGACAAAGAAATCTTACCTTCAAATGAAATCAGAGGGTTTTGTCAGTAAACCAAAAGCAGTTCTTTCGGATTTATAGCTCGATTTCCATGTTTAGTCCACACGAGAGGCCTCCACGAAACCAGAGACCCTCGCTCCCTCACTGCCACAGTCGAACTCTGGTCTATAAACAACACAACGCGTTCATAACCCGCCTTCCTAAAATAGGACCTCAGTCATAGGGAGAAATAAATGCCTGTCATGACATGAAATTACCTCATTGGTAATTAACTTGTGCTTTCTTGTTTAAACTTTACATACAAATGTCCAATCCTATTTTGTTATTTATATTCACAGTACGGCCTCTTTCTTTATAACTATTGGTGATTAATGTCTGACTGGACTGCTTTTTGTTTTTATTAGCGGCTGAAGGTTACAGCAAAAGCTATTCTTTTTAAGGTTCCAGGTCCAACACTTCATCAGCCTGAACCTAATCAAGTGGCTCTCTCTCATGTGGCACCAGAGGGCAACAAATCTGACCAAGCAGATGTTGAGGCGGTCTATAAATACTCAAAGAAATACACTCCCAATTGCAAAACAAATAATCTGTAAATAAGAACAGATTCCAATGATTTGCAGATTACAGAAATCTATATTTTATTTAGAATGTCACATAGTAAGCATATTAAAGAACCACTTCAAAGAAAATAAAGATAATTTTAAATTAATTAAAAAAAACATTTGGACAGGTGCAACAAATAGCTGTAGAGAAATGATTTGGTAAGGTTATAATGTAGCAGATCATGTACAGCAAGGATGTGTTAACTGGCTAATACTATCAAATAAAACAAACATATTGTCTTATTCTCCTAACTTGAAATAAACAGTGTTCTACAGGCCATGTGTCAGAAAACAGTTGATTATTGTAATATAAATGTACACTAACACCCCTAGAACTTCTCGTTATCCAGTGTTTGGATTACTGTGTGTTTTAATCATTGCAAATGAGTGCTTTGTTTTCTGTGTGGGTCTTCATGTGCGTGTTTAAATTTCCCTTTTGGTTAAACTGTCGTCCACAAACACGACAAGCAAACGGTTTGTCCCCCGTGTGGATTCTGGCGTGTCTGTTCAGGTCCGTCCTTTGGCTAAACTGCCGCTCGCAAACGCCACAGGCGAACGGTTTCTGTCCCGTGTGGATTCTCATGTGTATGTTCAGACTTCCCTTCTGGCTGAACTTTCGCTCGCAGAAATCGCAGGTGAAGGGTTTCTGTCCCGTGTGGATCCTCATGTGTCGGTTTAAATGGGCCTTACCGCTGCACCTTTGCCCACAAACGTCACAAACAAACGGCTGATCTCCCGTGTGGATTCTCGTGTGTGCGTTTAGTCTGGACTTGTAGCTGAACCTTCGTTCACAAACATCGCAAACAAATGTTTTTTGTCCTGTGTGGACCCTCTTGTGCGTGTTTAGATCGGTTTTCCTGGTGAAGTTTTCATCGCAGTCGTCACAACTAAACGATTTCTGCGCTACCTGGAGTCTCTGGTGTGACGCTACGTTTTTCTTCACACCAAAATTCTTTTTGACCAAAGAACTTGAAGACTTTACTCCTGAATGCCTGCTCATGTGTCTCTGAAGAGACTGAACATGGAGGAACTGTTTACCACACTCAGAACAGCTGAAAGATTTGTTGACAGTGTCTTCATCACCAACATCAGTTATTGTCTCAAAATCAGACAGTCCTTTCAGCTCAGAGTCAGAACGGTCCTCTTCATCTTCATCTTCACAATAGTAGCTAACTTCAGTCTCTGAAGAGCTGGAATCATCATGATGAGTATTCAGACCTGGGTTCCTGTTAGTGTCTCCTCCTCCACAGTGCGCTTCACCAGTTGTTGCTTCAGTCTGGTCAGCTGAGCTGCTGGTTGGAAGATCTCCGTCTTCCATTTGGTGCTGAAGAGGAGGCGAGAGCAGAGGTTTTTCTTCATCATAGTCCCTCTTCAAAGAAACTGTAGTGAATGAAAACTTCGTGGCATCAGCTTCCTCCTTCACACGGAGCTGCTGTCCTTCCAGACTGGTCCACAGTTCCTCCTCTTCCTCCTTTATGATGATGAGCTCTGGCTCCTGCAGGTCCACACCAGGCCTCCATTCTTCAGGCGTTTCTTTTTTAATCATCTCCCTCTGATGATTACCTGGACAAACGTGCACAATAAGGACAATGTTAACTTTATATTCACACAAACATCACTTGCATTGTTACTAATAGTGTAACAACATCCCAAAGGATTCCACAAGTCTCATTTAACGCATGCGCATTAGTAACCAATTAGAACAACCAGTACACATTTGTTATATCCTGTTTAACTAGATATCTGTTTTAATTCAATTATAATTCAAACGCAGTTACTTTAACAAAATATTATTAGGATAATCACAGTTTGCCTTGCTTGAGCCATAATAAATCGTAAGAGATTCAATCATGTAACCATTGATTGGCATTTTAGTTGTATTTTCCATCAAGTAAAGGTGACAACAGCTGAATGCTAACAATAGCAGATAAACTAGCGATGTGAAATGACATAAAAGTAGGTTTGTGTAAATCTGCCATTAGTCCAGATGCTAACAGTCCATTTAGCTGTGTGGTACTTTATTATTGTTAGTGTAGCCTAGGTGAAACACAACAATACGACTAATTTTTGTCACAGCAAGTTAAGCTACAAACATAAACAATAGTTTTGGAAAGAAGCTAACCCATTAGCTACATGAAAGCTGTCGCTAAACTCTATTTACCATCATACTACTTATTATACTAACCTAATCTGTGCAGCCGAAATGTGGGGCTGAAAACAGAATATGTAGGGACGACGTTCGCTCATCTTCATTTAAACTCGCTTCCTGATAGTCACCTATCTGCGGCCAATCATTGTTCTTTCCAAAATTTCCAATATTTCTCCCGCTGCTGTCTCCAGTCGCTGCTAGATCCGTTCTCTCTACATGTCAGTGTGTTCCTCCATCAACGTTTTCTATTGACAGTAGCTAAGTCCCGTTAGAGAGCCGCTATCACGCCATCCCTGCTTCACAGTTCAAGTAATAAAAAAAAAAAAAAAAAACAAAAAAAAAACTTGCGCTGCTATTCTGATCCTTACGGCTCAGTATGTAGGCGGGGCATATGACTCCCGGTGCATTCAAGTACAGCTCGTAAAATAAACAAGCAACACACACACACACACACACACACACACACACACACACACACACACACACACACACACACACACACACACACA
>JAUBOC010000127.1:4588204-4601101 GCA_032275365.1 Anablepsoides cearensis | reverse complement strand
TTTCATTTAATTTATGACTTGTAATTTTGTTTTGTTGAATTTATGTTGTTTTTAAAGAAATGAATAAACTTAAAAAAAAAAAAAAAAATAAGCTATTTGGCAGAGAAGATTTTTCATGTGTGCAACCCACATACTCAGCTTATAAATGCATGTTCCTTACAAATGTGGCAGCATTTGTAAGGGAAATTAACAGGCTTTTCAACAGCATGAGATTTACTTGAAGAAGCATTGTTACAACAAAGAAATAATCTATCAAAAACACAGATTTTCTTACTTTTTGTTCTAAGTACAATATACATGTCAGAAAAATACAGCTCTATCACTTCTCAACATCTGCTGATCTTAGTTTAAAACTCTAGCATCAGATGTAGCAGAGATGACGTACTTTCCTTTGAGGAATGCAGGACCTTCTTTTTGCTTAGTTTCTGATTTTGCCCCCTGCAGTTAAAAACAGGTCAGTGACTGCGCTGTCCCTCTGTTTCCTGTTAATAGTGGTGACCTGCAGGTGGTGGGCAGCTCTCACTGCGCCTACAGCACTTCTCAGAAAGCAATCGGTAAAGAAGACTTCACCTTGATCCCCGAGGGAACCAACGGCGTGGAGGAGAGAATGGGTTTCGTCTGGGACAAGGCGGTGGTGAGCACTCACAGCATGCGTGTGTGTGTGTGTTTCTCTGTGTGTGTGTGTTATTAATATTGACTTCTTGCTCTGTCAGGCCATGGGGAAGATGGACGAGAACCAGTTTGTTGCCGTCACGTCGACCAACGCGGCAAAAATCTTTAACCTCTACCCACGCAAGGGTCGCATCGCTGTGGGCTCTGACGCTGACGTAGTCATCTGGGACCCCGACAGCGTCAAAACTATCACTGCCAAACTCCAGCAATCGGTGAGACCGGAAAGGAAAAAGAACAGAGGGAAAACAGAACATGATTAGAGGAAGGAGAGGATTTATACATTAGGTTTGGAGAATCAGGGAATCATGATATTGTTGAAATACTGAGAGCCAAAAGCAAACTAATAATTGCAAGATGTCAATTTCTAACATGTTTTTTTTAATGAGTGCAACAGATTTTTTAACAGCAGAGTTTTTAGAGAAATGTTTTCATTATGTGGAATGATCATTGGAGCCTTGAAGAGAAGCTCTGATGACTTTGTTTTAGAGTTGCAGCAAATATTTCACAAACAGAAAGATAAAAAAAATGCTTGACAAGGTGACTTTACTGATAAATGCAGCTTGAATGAACTTCCTTTGTAAAATTAAAATGCTATATTTTATATTCAGAAGACAATCAGAGGGTAAATTATGCCTGAGGTGATATGATTCAATGCAGTTTTTGATGTTTTTAAGCTGTTCAGATTCTGGATCCCCTTCATCCCCCCATCCACACCCACACACCCACCACCATTCTGTTCAGCCATCTTGAATTCATCCCTCTGCATTACCCTGCCCTCTATACGCCCAAAACCGTCCCACCCGTTCACCCCCCCCCCCCCCCACCTTCTACTAAGCCCCGTAACAAAACGGCTTCTCGAATCAAAAGAGGAAGAGCTCTTTTTTTTTGTCCCACTGCCTAATCCTCCCCCCACTTTTTCTTGCCTTTGTCTCAAAATCTTCTCCCTCTCGGGCACAGGCTGCAGAATACAACATCTTCGAGGGTCTGGAGTGCCGCGGTGGTCCGGCGCTGGTGTTGAGTCAAGGTCGGATAGTTTACGAAGGGAACAAGCTGCAGGTCCAGCAGGGAACCGGTCGATTTATTCCACGCAAGCCCTTCCCTGACTACGCTTACCAACGTGTCAAAGTCAGAAATCAGGTGGGGCTTGTGGACAATTCTAAAACTCATTTCTGGAGCAAACAAAATTACATGATTTACAGTGTTTCTCTTAAAACAGTTTTGTGGTAAACCCCTTGGATAAATCATTCTTATCAACTTTTTCTTTGGGCTCAGGTAAAGAACAACCAGGGTGTCACTCGTGGGGCGTATGACGGCCCCGTGTACGACGTTCCCTTGAACCCCAGGTACCTCACTCCTGCTCCGTCAGCAAAAACCTCCCCCACGTCTCACCAACCACCTCCAATACGCAATCTGCACCAGTCCAACTTCAGCCTTTCAGGTAACAGAAAGAAGACTGAATGTTGCACTGAAGAACTATTTTGGTCCAAAGTGTGACTTTTGTCTTTACCTCTCAGGAGCTCAGATTGACGACAACGTCCCACGTAGGTCAGGACACCGCATCGTAGCGCCCCCCGGTGGTCGCTCCAACATCACCAGCCTCGGCTAAACTGTGCAAACTTTTAGCTCTTGTGGGGTTTTTACACTTTGAGAGAGTATATGTGAGTGAGTGGCGTGAATGAATACCATTGTGTGTTTGTAGTATAAAACGTAATGCACTCTTTGATGAACGCTAGTTCTAATCAGTTTGGCATGGTCGTTCAAATGAAGGTACAACTCAGGAAGAAAACCAGAGGAGGGAGATGAGTTTTTTTGTGTCCCAGTTTCAACTTTAAAGTTAAGATCTAGAGATAATAGCTCAAATATTATTGTTGCAAAAACGTCACAATATTGATATATATTATGGTAACTATACTGAAGGAAGTGAAACCTACTGTGTTCCTGAACTTTACTGTGTTGGTTTTGTTTTTTATTTGAATTGTATCTGATTATAATAACTTTCACTCTGCTGTTGTTCTGGATGCCTTTCCTGATGCACCCTGGGCTTGAACCCCCACCCTAAAGATTAGGAGTGTGGCACTGACCACCAATCTATTGCAATTTTAACATTGTGACTAAATTGTTGAAACTGGGAAACAAACATAAATTAAATCCTCCTTGTCTTTTTTTCTACTGAGTGACCCTGGTAATATTAAGAAGATTTATGCTTCTAGTTGTGATTAACAATCAGCTAAAACAATCCTAAACTTCTCACAACCAAACTCAACCTGAATGTTTTGTTCTTCCTCCTGAGCATGATTTTCTTCCTCACTCTTCAGACATGGTGCTACGTTCCTGCCACCTGGTGGACAGATACAAAATGACACATTTCTGCTTCTGGCTTCAGCAGCACTGATTTTATTATGTTGCGGATAGATCAGTTGCACACGTTGCATGGACAAATCTTTAAATGTTGCACTAACTGTAGACAATTGTTAGACTAACCAAGCACCTAAAACTGCACCTAAAGCACATTTATATCAAACAGCACAAAAATAGGCACATGTATGCTTTGCAGTATTTAACAGCTTCCACATATATTTTCAACACTAATGCATCACGATGTTACTGCAACGGCAATAAAAGCTTTGTGAGTTTCCTACACCAGATTCTATATGCAAATGTGTCAATAATCTCTAAAATGTGACAGTAGAAGGTTAGCTGAATGAAAAGGTCTTTAGAATTCAGTTTTAGGTCAGTGTCACAGTGTTTGTCCTAATTTGTTGTCACCTTAGAAATCCATCTTAATGTGGCAAAACACTGAGCTCGCTGCTGTAAAGCTGCTTCAGCTCCCACCAATGCAAAATGAAACTTTTAATCATTTTATTGTGTTTTTGTCCCTTATGTAACTAAATCGAGTTGTTTCTTTTTTTTATTTTCTTACATTCAGTGTTTCTGTACTGTTCTACTTTCTGTGCTGTGTTCTGGTGTCTCCAGTGGATTCACTAATTATTAATAAAGACTTGACTTGTCAAAAAACAGTATAGGAAGAAAAGCTTTCTTGTTGGGTTAATTTTTTACTGCATTTTATAATATTCTTTGGTGTTAATAGTAATTTGGATACTTAAGTCTATTCTTGTGCCACCTTTTTTTCTGGCACAAAAAAGCTTTCCTATTTTGGTCCAAATGTTAGGAAACAAGGAGATAAATTGTAGCTTTTTTTGTGCTTTTTAAGCTCATTTGGCTGTGGCATCCAACTTTAAATTAATTAATTGTGCGTGTGTATGTGTGTGTGTGTGTGGGCAAGTTTTTGCTGCATCATGGGAACCATATTCCAGAAACGGCAGCCTCGTGGGGACCAATGTGGGTTTAGGTTTAGGACTAAGGTGTGAATTGAGTTTAGGTTAGTTTTAGGTTACATGTGAGGTTAATTTTAAGGTAAATGGTCAGGGTTAGGCTATTAAATTACTAGAAAATTAGTGGAAATCAATCCATGGTCCCCACAGGGATATAAAAACAAACCTGTGTGTGTGTGTGTGTGTGTGTGTGTAGACTTATAATATAGCAAATATCTTGTATATCACTGGACCAATTTGAATGAAACTCTCAGAAAGTAATCATTGGATGTGCATCTTCAACTTATTACCTTTTGGACCAAACCCAATTCAAGATGGCAGCCACAGCTAATATTCAGATAAAATTGGGTGTGGTAGTAGCTGAGAGCCATTCACAACACACCCTCCAGCAGCTAACAGATCATGCACAAATTACATGAAATTAAACACAGTCAAGATTTGAATTATTATATATATATTTTTTTGTAATTTGTCACCAAAATATGTTTTCAGTTTAAAACTCTGGCATGAAAGGAGGTGGTGAGACCCTTTTTTTTTTTTTTTTTTTTTTTTTTTTTTTTTTTTTTTTACAGAGCAATGTTCTTTTTTTCTTGTTTGCCTCCATTATTGATTGTTTTCACATTTCATGAAACAGGAGTACCGTGTTGCTGTTTTAAGAGTTAATAATCACGACCTGGCTGTGCCGTCTGTATGACGAGGGCGACAGCAGTCACTACTTCTCTGCTCAACACTCTGATCTGGAGAAAGATGTTTCAGTTAATAACCTTTGAAACAGTGTTTCCTATTGATTTTATGTCCTCTAGAGGATGAAGATTTGTGTTCGCGGAACTTCAATCAAACTGTTACTTGTAGCCCACAGCGGTCCACACACCAGTATTACACCATGTGATGCGTTTGGGAGAACTTTACAATGATATAAAAACAACAAATATATTCTAAAAATAACAAATGTTATAAATATGTTTGGAATTACCTGTATTTCGTTTTCTGATGTGTGAGCTTCTTGTGCTACAGGCACTAATACATCCCCATACCATCAGAGAGGCTGACGTTTGAACTGTGCACTGATGTCAGATGGTCCCTCTCTTTTTTTAGCTTGGATGATGTGAAATTTCTGGTTTTCAAAAAGATTTTCAAAATGTGATTTCTCCAACCCCCAAAACATGTTTTACATTTCAGTGATTCATGAGATATTTTGATAAAATCATTTTTGTCATTTGGTTTCAGGCGAATATAAAAAAGTTATACATTTGCTTGGGCTGAAATACAAAAGATTGCCATTTATCCTTTATTCATGATTTGACAGCAAGAAAAAAACATAAAGATTTCTTAGGATTCCTCGAAGCTTGGCTCAGCTTTCCTTTTGAAGCGAGTCCAGCTCTTTTTGTTGTTGTTGCCAGAATCGATGAAGCTGCTGTAGGTTGGCTGGGTTGCTCCAGTGCACATCTATTTTAAAACCTTTTTCATTCAGTACTTGAGGATTCTTTCTTTCTTTTTCACTAAAAATAGCCGGGCCAAGACAGGCAGCAGCTCGGACAGAAGTCCTCACAGAAATGCACAAACAACACACATGATACATTTAGAAATATGGAAAATTAGTGACAAAATTATAATAATAGAGGCCAAAGTGTAAGGAGAGCCTTTTGAGACCTGCTTAAAAGTAAAGAATGTTGGACACTCACGTTTGGACTGTATATGACTTCCTGGCTACCAGTCCTAAATCCTGACATCACCTCCACAGAGACCAAACAGACACCTGCATCCTGCTGCCACCATCTGCTCTGACAGCAAATGAGCTTCTGAGGCTGAAATCCTACATTTTCATTTTAGGAAACCAAGAACGTGACCTGAAGTACTGAAGTTTAAAGATTCTCAAATGATTAAATGTGAAGATAGGAAGAAAAAAAAAGAAGCTTTTTTGGAAACAACACTTCAAACATGCTGCAGAACTCACTGTGTTGTTTTTCTACTACTGTTCCCACAGGCTCCTGCTGAGCTGGTCTACACAAAACAAAGAAACAATTGTTCACAGACGGTGAGGAAATTCAAAATTTTAAAAGATGAAAGGCCCAGCATTTGTTGGAGGAATGCACATTACCTCTTTTATGGTAGAGTTTACACTGTACTCATCTTTTTCTAAGAAATGATAGTACTGTAACTGTTTAGGTCAAACTTTAACATTGATGATTGATGTGTGAAATTATGAAATTTCAGCTATTACTACATCAAATTTGAGCCCAATGTCTCTAGAAGTGACAGAGATATAACCATTTTTATTTGTATTTGCCAATGTAGATTAGCAGTATATTTACCATCCATCCATCCATCCATCCATCCATCCATCCATCCATCCATCCATCCATCCATCCATCCATCCATCCATCCATCTTTACTCATTCTTCCTTTCAGAGTCATGGGGCTGGGAAGCAACAGTTTTACCAACTGAGCCACCGTTCAGCCTCTGCCTTGGATTTACCCCAAAAGTTAATCAGCTGTAGAGACGCATCAAATAACAACTTTCTGAGTTTCATTAAAATCTGTCCAGTAATTCATTAGAGATTTTGCTAACAGACAGACAGGGTTGATTCTATCAGTTAATGTTAATGTTTTAATCTAATTGCATGTTATTATTTAATGATAAAAAGCCAAAATACAATCAAAGTTTAACAAACGTTTTTAGATAAATTTTAACACCTTTATCCATTAATTTCAGTTTCACAGTTTTTAAACTTCAGATTGATGATTTAAATTCAGAACCTCTCTGTTTTATAATATTGGCTTAAAATTTTCTTCACATTTATTGAGCTTTTTAATAATTTTCACCAGATTTTGACTTACGTTTCATCTGCTTTAAGTACACAGAATGAATCCTACAAGCAGTCTGCAGCTTTTGGTTGTAACGCTCTCTTTAGTCCAGATGGTGTCCATGTTGAGCTGAGAAAGTAGAAATATCCTAATTTGCCTCAGAAGATGTAAACGTGGTTTAAGTAGAAAAAAAAATCTATTATAAAGCTGAACTCAACTTACACAAAAATAAATCATTTGTAGTGAAATGACACACACAGCTTACATAAAATGTAAACAGCTAAATATCAAATCCAAATGTGTAACAGAGAGGAGTGAGGAGGGATAGAGACTGAAGCTTTTCTCTTTAGTGTGTTAAAACATTTGACTGACTGGGTCGATCAAAAACAGATTGATTTTACCTTTTTGAAATTCAGTCAGTAGATTTAGTCGCCCTGGATTTACCAAAACTCAACTTCTAGTTTCAGTTCGTGAGACTGACACTCTGTCTACATGTAGGACCAAGACTTTCCTTGTTGATAAATCCTATAGTTCGGTTTGGTTGGGGTTTCTTGAACTTTCCTTCAAGTTCTGCTGCTATATGATTAGACAGTTGGATAAACTGAACACATTTCCTCACTCTGCAGCTGTTTTTACTTTTTATACTCTTCATCTTTATCTCTCTCTTTAAGTATCATGAGGGTGTTGGAGACCATCGTTCTGTATTCGTCTTTCACGAGCTGCAGGAGTCTGGTAGGTGTTGTGCTCATAAAAATGGCTGAAGCTGTCTGTCAATTTCTCCCTCTGTCATCCAAAACTTCTTCTTCCTTTATTTTTCCAGTTGATACAAAATGTTCTAATCCTTCTCTCCTCATCGTGTGTCCAAAAACATCCTGGCCAGTCCCTGCATGATCTTTTTGTAAAGGGATCTTTTTATTTTATTTATATTTTGCCCTTGCTAACAATTCTTTATTGGTGACTCTGTCGGTGTAAGAGACCTTGAGCATTTCTCTTAAAAAGCAAAGTCAATAACATGCAGTGATTGTTGTCATGTTTCTTCATTTCTTCTCATAAACCTCCACCTGGATCGGTCTTTCTGTTTGTCTCTGTCTCTTTCCTCTCCTCTTAAGACCCAGCTGGACTATGCAACATTTGTGTAAACTGTTGCACTTTTGTTGACACTCCAATTCAAGATGGCTGCCACCATTAATCAAATGTATCCAACCCAAAAATGTCTCTAATATTTACAGACATCAAGCTAAAGCATTGATGTGGTAGTAGTCATTCACAACACATACTTTGCTTGCTTTTAATGTTGAGCAAAGTTTTAAGGTTGAAATGACCAAAATCTTTTTTTTAACAGACATGAAAGGTTTTATGCATATGCACTTTGTAAAAGGCATTTAAAATATATAATGAACCGTATGTTAGTTCTAAAAGGGGATTGTTTGTTTGAACTTGGTCTCCAGCAGCTCAGTCACACAGAAACCTTCCAGGAACCAATTTGTCAGATTATTATTATTATTTTTTATCTATGATGTTTCCTGTCTTTCTGATACATCTGCCTTTATAGAAAATAATGTGGTATATGCGGTTACTTCCTGCTGACGGCCCAGCTTTGATGAGCTCCAGCTGAGCTAACTAAGAAAAGAAGAGAAAACATAAACGAAGAGCGATGGAGAGACACGGGGAGGATCAAACCTCACATCATCCGTCAAGACGAGGGAGAGAGACTGTTTACAGCTTCTGCAGCGAGTCGTTCCTGAACAGAAGAACACAACACTGACAGAAAAGCTCCTTTATTTTATTTTTCATTCTAGCACCGATGCTGAATGATTCTAATCTAGGAGATCTGCAGCCTATGTTCAGATTGCAAAGAACGGAGTTAAAATTTCAGTGCATGACCAGATCCTTTTTAGGTTTCAAGCCGTCAGGCCGAGGTTATCTGTTCAAAGACAGTTCGCTTGAGGTTACTGTCACTCAGAAAAGAAAGAAAAACTAAAAAAAAAAAAGAACAAAAAAAAGCCTGAAAGAATCTGACAGTTCCAGTGAGATTTGATGCATTGGACAGAAAGCGGAGAGGTTAGCATTCATGATTTACTTCACCAGGAGCATCATGTTTATAAAATCAATAACCTGCTCATCTGTTGGATCCACCCCTTCTATTTATTCCACAGTTCAGAATATCTGAGTTCCTTTCTTCATTTTTAAAAGAAAATCTCATCTGTTTACTTGCTGGAGCAGTGTGATGTGTCGAAAAGCTCTTTAATAAACAGCTTCATTTTGATACCTGATGCTTTTGTAGTTTCCAAGAAAAATCGCTAATTTTCTTTATCAGTGGGCGTTAATGATTTTTAAATTATTTTTTATTTTCTTTTTCTGCCTTTCTTTTTTTTACATCAACCCCATCGGGGATTAAAACGCCTCATCTGCTCTCAGTGGTTCATCATTCCTTACAGTTTTTTTTTTCTTTTTTTTTTTCTTAAGAAAAAGCAGAGGCACATGCTGTTATTTTAAAACAGGCGACTGCATTAAACATAGGAGGACATAATTTTTCAGTTTAAAATCAAGGGATGAACATTTTAACAAGACTTAGAATCAAACAAGCCTAAAAAAAGAAAAACAAAAAATAAATAAATAAAATCAATGTAACTGAAGATTCCCTTCAGTGCTTTTCTCAAACAGCATCATTAAATCAACCTGCGATGTGAATACTAATTTGTATTTGTTTGAAAAATCTAATTAGAAGGCTGTTGGGATGTGCCTCAAACAACAGGCCCTGTGACCGACGCAGGATGGAGACTGACGTCACGCTCTGTGAGAGGGGAAGCTGTGAGCACGGCAAAGTCTTTCTGGATGTTAGGATGCTGAGGACCATAATTAATCATAAGAGTGTGGTTGCATTTACATATACATCATAAACAGGAAGAAATCTGTGTCCATTTTAATAATTTTTAAGCTTGATCTGTCCTGTTCAGGGTTAAGAACTGATACATGAAAATGTGAAGATTATTCCAGTGGTTCCAAAATGAGGGGACCCTACTGTGACTCATGAAACATCAAGTTCTTAAGACATAATACTATCTTAGTTAAATAAAAGACAGCAGTAGAGAAGCAACTAAAACCTGCAGGATAGTGGCCCTTGAGGACCAGGATTAAGCACCACTTTTATAGACTCAACAAGTTGATTTTGGTCCATTTAAACATGACAGCATCAATGCGATAAGGGAGACCTGGGATGGTTGTAACACTTTTTGCTTCACCATATGACTCCTTGATTTTTGGAGATAGAGTTCTCAAACTGTTTTACAAAATACTCACATGTGTTTACTACAAATGGTACTCATTAAAAATCCAGTAAGTATATCATAGACTTCGAGACACAGGGCTCTTTGTTAGCCTACAACTTACCCCAGTAGTAGGGTAGGTTGTAACACATGCTGGGCTTATTTTGTAACAATAAGCCGAATGAAGCAAAAATAGAGGCTATGTTGTAGATTTCATTTTACAACAAGTTTATTTGAGGAATACAACAACCCAGAACAATGTTTGTCACTTTTTTCGATTAATGTCAAACACCCATTTTAGCTAACTCGTCAGTCTGCTGCTAGACTCAAATAGTCATAAGATCTTCTCTTGTGCCTCAGTAGTTTTGTAACAAACACGGGTAAGATCACTTGATCCCTGTTTCCTCAGAGTCTGAAGTGATTTGCAGTATCTCATCAGTGTATTTGTCATGGTCTGTTTTTTATTTTCTTAGTTTTCTGTGTTTCCCTGTGTGTCTCTGCCCTGTTCCTGCCCCACCCACCCTCACCTGTTTCCTCTTGTGTCTCTCCAGGTGTGTCTCATTGGTCTTAATTAGTTTGCTTTTATATTCTGTGTTCTGTCCTCAGTCTTTGTCTGATCATTGTACTGTTTTGCAGTCAGTGTGGTTGTCCTGTGTTCCTCGTGGTTCCTGTAGTCAGTAAGTTTTTTTTGCTGCCACAACAGCCCTCCTTTTGTTTAATAAATACCTTTTTTGTTCAAACTTTGGATTTTGCCTGCACCCTGGGTTATTCTGCTGCCAACCTCACAGTATTTGGAAAATACTATATTTATTCTCCACAGATTTGATGGGTTGTATGCGTATTACAACCCACACCTGTCAGCCATTGTTTAGCTAGCTGTATTAGCATTGTGTACTGAAATAAGCTGAGGAAAAATGTATCACATTTTGCTTGAGAATATACCTTTTTAATCTACATCAGTTTTATGATTCTAGCTGTAACTGTGTAGGCACCAAACAAATTATACTTTTGGTCAAAAAAATTACTTTCTTACCTTAAAATCAGTTTTTGATCACTAAAATTTGAACACACCAAGTTTCAACCCTGATATCCACCATGTGAGGTTGGGAGGTGGGTGGCTTAATGTTGAAATAATCACATGACATCTATCTGCTCTCTAAATGGTTGAACTGGTGGTGTTACAACTCACCCCGTGTTACAATCATCCCTCGGTCTCCCCTACTGCAGATTTACCAGCTGCATGTTTTATAACACGAGTCTCCTGTTCTGCCACATCCTAAAGGTGATTGACTGGATTGACATCTGGTGACCCTGGAAGGCCATGAAGTTCAGTGAATCGAGACTCATCTTGTTTCTCCAATTTCTATTTGTCTGTGTGAATTGGAGTTTTAGATTTTTGTTTCTAGCTGACAGATGTGGAACGTGTGTTCTCCTGCTGTAGCCCAATTATGCATTGAATCTGATTTTGTTTATTTTACACAACATCCCCTCTTTTGTAGCTGCAGATCCACCTGTAATTTGACTATGAAAATGAAAAGCAAAAGGCTTTATACTCACAAATGACTTTGCAAACTAACTTGAGAATCTAAATTCTTTGCAGTTCAGGACGTCGCTGTGTGTCTGAATCCCAGTGTGCTGACTCTTAACCACATGGTGTCAGTATTGCTCGCTTTACAAAACAAAACACACCATTGCAGGCCGTTTTCCATTCCCCACCCTTTCTTTCTTTCTTTCTTTTTTTTGACATTTTCGAGTCCTTCACGCTAATCTCTGCAGCAGTTAACACCTATGAATTTTCCTTTTTTCCAGATAAGTCTTAAGTCCAAATTGCTTCTACATTTGAAAAGTTTTCACGGAGCGGGATCAAGTTCAGCACATTAACCTTTCAAAAGATTAGGATGATGGACAGACCTGCATCTTGGTGCTTTATCTCAGATTATGTCGTTCTGTTGCAAAATTACATTACAGAGCTACGTTAAAATAAGGAGTCATGCTTCAAAGGGATGTTTTTTCTCCTTTTTAAAAAGTTCAAAACTGATCAGATGTTGAACTTTCTGGTCCATTTTTGACTTTAAACAAGATTAAAAACAAGGTCTTGTCGTTCTTTCATCAAATGGTCACAGATTTTAGACCAAAACTTTGATTCAGAGCCACTCTGATGGTCTCAATCGCATCACTTTCTGCACATGTAAGGAATACACTGAGCTGTTATATTTCTCACCTGCTGCTGAGGAGGACAGGCCTGATGTTGCCAGTGTTTGTCTGTTAGCAAAATAACCAATTTAAATGAAGCTTCCAGAAAATAATCACTGATGAACTTTTGAAGTCCATCTAAATTAAGACAACCACCTCAGCTAATCAAAACTAACAAACAAAAAATAGCTCTAAGAGCTATGTTTTGTTTGTTAGAGAACTTTGTCCATTTTTCAGATTTTGAGCTAAAATTTAATGTAAACATGACATCATGCTATACTGCATGAAATCATCTATAATGTTCTTTTCAAGATTTGAACAAAACAGCTATAACCCAATTCTCAATATGATAAACCTTCTCTAAAACTGTCATGAAATGAGGTGAGTATTCCATTAAAGTACCTGTGACATCAAGATTTTGTAATAAATATTAATGCATTTTTGAAAAGTTAGTTTTGATAATACTATATATTGGCAAAAAAAATCATGCTTTTCCAAGGTTCCCTCTGCGTCTTATTTTGATGCGCCGGGTAACCCCTTTGCGTCAGTTACTGACGCACCAGGCATTTCCGGGTTCCCTCGGCGTTCAGTTTTGACGCGTCGGGACGCAAAATATAGGGGTCTTTGAG
>JAUBOC010000127.1:4571747-4582128 GCA_032275365.1 Anablepsoides cearensis | reverse complement strand
AAAATGATCCGAACCGTGCCTCAAAAACCGTGACACGATCCGAACCGTGAGTTTTGTGATCCGTTGCACCCCTAGAGCAAAATGAAAATTGCTGACGAGTAAAGAGCAGTGAAACATTGAGCTGCGCTCAGCGTTACACCAAAGGTTTAAAGGTGAGGTCAACCCAAACAACCACCAACCCACAGGGAGTGTAATTATCACCAGTTTAAACCCATATTTCTTCATGTGTGAGGTGAAGATCATATGTTTGAAATATTTGCCACGTCCCACGAGAGCTCGTTGAGACGGTAAGCGAGGAACGCCGGTGACTGAATGCAGATTTCCTGCAGAGGTGAAAGGCTGCGCTTATTTAAACCAATCAGCTCCAGACGGAGAGGCTGCTACACTGAGACAAAAATAACAAAAATCATAGACAAAGTAAATATGACTTTTCCTGCATGGTTCACTCCTAAAATCAATAATTTGATGTTTTTTTTTTTAAACTTTATGTGCTTGTTAAAGGTCCACTAAGGTGCAAAGCACACGGAGCACATCAGAGTTATGAAAACAGTTGTGTCAGAGCTACACGGAACAATCTGCAGGCAGCTCTGTTTCTTTGTTGTTGTGACTATATGTCACACACATTTTCACAGCCCAGATTTAGTGGCTGGTTTGGCACATCTACACCAAATGATGAGCTGCTGGTGGCGTGTCGCTAATTTTAACAAATCACCAGACCAATCTGGGGCCTTTACGGAAAACATTTACGAAGCTAGGATTTGATAAATTCGTCAAAGTGCAAACTGGATGGTTATTTCAGTTGTACTTTTCAACTTTATTTCTATATATTTAAAAGTGCATTTCTGTGGCACATTATTATATAAAAACCAAAAACTCCCTGTGTTTCCCACATCACATTCAGTCTGCTAATGGGCTGCTACACTCATTTAAGTCACTCAAGTTATGTTTTACAGCCACTTCTACTTGTTTAAAATTGGCTGCTCCTATATTTGGAACATACCTGAATATACATATATAATGCAATTTAATATTACCACCCCCTCCTTTTTCCTGCCCGCAGCAAATGGCACTATATTTTACATAATAATAAACCCAAATAGTATTTTTCTTTTCTTTTTCTTCTCTTCAAACTTACTTAAACCTAATATAAAAAAAACAATTTGTGTGTTCCATCCTGAGAGCTTTTTTCTTTTTTTTTTTTTTTTTTGAATTTGTAAACCGGCAGTTAAAGTATCAGTAAATTCAACACCCCTAACAAGCACATTATTATGAGTAATAATTATAGTCAGCCAACAAATTCTTTGGTCCTTTCATTAGACCATGACAAAAACTTATTAGACTCCGAAAATTTCCAAAGCTTTCTCACACTGATAAAAAATACTAATAATAATAATAAAAAAAGATCATTTTGCTGGGAGCACAGTGAGCACCCCAGAAGCAGTCAGTTACCACGGACATGCTGACCTTGGTGAGCTGCCGCTATTTCGACGCTTGTACGGCCGTATGTGGTGAGGAGAGGAACAAAAAGAATTTTTGTCATTGACAGGGAGGCTTGGGCCACGGCTGCGACTGTGGCGCAGGATTCTCTCGCACATTAACTGTTCGGGAAAAAAAATAAAAATCTGCTGGCATAATACGTGGAGGCCTTGTGCGCAAACACACTTTGAGCGGTGCATGCAAAGACACAAAGGACAGCTGCTTTATAGTGTAAAATACATTTCCATCAAGGGAGAAGAATAAAAAAACTCCTGAGACCTTGACAGCAAGTCAAGGTTCCAAAGAGTCTTTTACTGGTGTGTTTCTATGTGTGTGTGTGTTCATGTGTGTGTGTGAGAGTGAGAATGTAGAGAAACACAACAAGAATGTGTCAAATCAAAACATCCTTCAGGCTTTCACAGTATGAACTACATAAAGTCTGGAGAAGGGAAATACTTTAGTGAATATATTCGGCAGTTTCTGTAGTTCAAATGAACCGTGTTGGCTGAATACTTGATTACGTTCCGTACGGTGGGTGTACCGTTCTCTACGTGCTCCTCCTCCCCCACGCTGCCCTCCGGTGTGGTCCGCTCGTAGCCTTCTTCGGGAAGCGGCAGGGCTCCGAGCCGTGGCCCGGATGAACTCTTGCTGCTCGGCGTCTCCGAATCTTCCAGCCCGCTGTCATAGCAACCGCCGTCCTGGGGTTGGCTCACAACCGAGAAGGTCACCCGGCGAAGGGTCCCCTGCAGGAGACACACAAACACAATATGGGATTAATCATCTAGGATTCCTAATCGGAGGTTCTAAATCTGGGGATTAGGCTGCCGGGCAGGGTCCGCAAAGACATATTGAGATTATCTGATCGTGTTCGTCTTGATTATGGGTTTAGCTGCTTCAGTGCAGGGTAATAGTCGTCAACCAATCACAGCAGCCTTTCAAAGTTTTGAGTTGTCTTTTAATCCCAGTTTAGAGTAATGCTGCCGGACATGTCTGGTGTTTACAAACCTTCAGCCTGAATTCACTTCTCATCTGTTTGTTGCCCAGTGGTATCTGGGTAAAACAAAGTCTAATCTCTCTAATTTTTGTTCTATTAAAATGAACAGATATCAGCCAAGTATCAAATAAATTACTACAAACCTTGTATCTGCTTATAAATCTGCACTAATTTAGAAGAATAATACCAGTTTAACCTAAACAACTCAACGTTTAACATATGGTTGTAACATGTTTGGGTAAAATGTATTATTTTAAGCGTTACATTTATTTTTTTACTAACCGATGAGCTCTAGTTAAGAACAAAATCATGCATATCTTCAGTTGTTTGCTTAACTAAAATGAAAAGACAAAAAAAAAACAATAAAAACCCTACAACCATTACAGAATCATCATTTTGCACAAATGAAGCAATTTGGCAGCAGAAGTGGGTTCAGGTAAAAATTTCCAACATGTCATTCATGCAAACGTCATCACACACACACTGTTATATTCACACATAAATCACTCTGGACTTGCTAGGAGATCAGCTTTGACTGTAAATGGAAAATAAGACTATTAGTTCACGCTGAGAGTTAAAAAAAAAAAGTCAGAGATATTTAAATGACTTTCCGTGGCCCGAAGGGATCACTTTGCACCAGGAAGCCTGTTTCCATATGACACCCGTCCTATCTGCTCCCAGACTCACTTATCTGCTTACAAAATTACAACCCCTTTAAATCTAGATCTACTTTGAAACATGTGGCGTATAGAGAGAGAGAGAGTGAAGGCGACAGGGAGAAGAAGGAGATTAGGGCGGAAAAACTTCAGCTCGGAATGTCACCCTGGATAATCTGCAGGGAAGCTGATGGACGTTTCGTATGAAAGCCTAAACTGTAGCAATTCTTCTTTTTACAACTAAGAATTGAATAAAAGAACTTTAAAAAAAAAACATTTGAACAGTTTATACACTAAATTTGCACGACAAGAGGAGAGAACACAGCAAAATTAATTAAGCAGAAGGAGGAAATTAATGGAGCACTAATTCCTTCTGTCACTGCCGAACATTTAGATTTAAGGGAAATCAGACAGCAAGGATTGTGAGTACAAAAGAAGACAGAGCAAGCAATATAAGATTCAAATAAAAAACTGCAGTTTCTTATAACTTAGTCAACAAATTGTAATTTTAGAGCAGTCCCTAAGGTTGAGCAGTGCAACCTCTTTTTACCTTGTTCAAATGAGGGCAGATGGAAATATAACTCTGAGTATAAAGTCCAATGAGAACAGCAAAATCATTTTTATTCTCTGGAAATAAGTTTCACAAATGCGTAATCACATCACAATAAATTAGCGCTCCCACGTCAGATATGTCAAGACAAATAATTTCACCATTTCTCCACTTTCAAAGGCTGTCAAAACCATTTTCTTGGAATCACAGAGTAATGACATCTCTGCGTTTCTGTGATCATAAAAGGATGTTTTCAGGATGATAATGATGTAAATTTAGAACTACTTCTAATCACAAAATAATACATACGCCGGATGAGATGAGAGAAATACATCTCAACACATAGCTTTCCATCTTTTGCAAGAAAAACACAGAGTTGATAGAGAGATCAGTGTTTCAGGTATTAGTGTAACATTACTATAATATGAAATGATTTCAAGAAGAAACTGCTCTAAAGAACAGCAACAAAATCAAAAGACCTAAAATATTAAATCTAACCTGAACTCAATCCACATCTTAGTCCTAAACCTAACCCCCAACCTAAAGATGGAGTTCCATCATATTAGGACCGGTTTTTGGTCCCTGAAAAGACTACTGGTCTTGACAAGGTATACAAGAAACGGTCTTTAAAAATGTAACAAGTACACACATGCAGGGATAACTCTAACTCTATAACTGTTTATTTTACAGATATTGAGTCTGTAGTGAGAGTAGATGAGTCAACCCCGACACAAACTCTGAGAGACACGAGCTTTGTTAAAATCTTTGGCATGCAAGGAATCCCTTCAGCTGCAAATTGGAGGTTTAGTTGCATGACTTGAGTGCAATACAATACACAAGAACCACAAACTGCCGTCTGGATACAGAGAGCCAGTCGGGCACCACAGGACGGGCCTTGATCCAAAGAGGATTATGTTACCAGTTGCAGTAGCACAGCGGTGCTTGTTCTCTCTCTGTGTTTTATGACAGAAATCATCTGTTCAGCCACGAGGCCATCTAATTCAATTTCCCCGTTCTGGTCATCGCTGCTTCCCCCTCTCATTCCTCCGTCCTCATCATTTTATTTTGTATTTTTCGCTATTTGTCCTTTCAGCTGCTCGGAAAGTTGACTCTGCCTTTTGCAGCCATAACTCTCTGCCTTTAGCACGCTCCTCCGGCTTACTTCCTCCAACTCTTCTTCTGCTTCCCAGTCAGCTTTATGATGTGGCGATCGATGTTAAGTCCTTGACCTCGTTAGGCGTCCCTCTCCACTTCCCCCCCACAGCAGGCTTTATTGACCCATAACTCCTCCACCAGCCTTAACCCCTTTTCCTCCCTTATCCCCCCCCCCCCCTCCATATCTTCCTCTCGATTTCAAAGTCTCACTCACTGACATACCTCTCTTCTTTTGCCAAATACCTAATTTTGGCTACTTTCAGTCATTACTTTCGACTGAGTGTCCACTCGACGTGTTCCGCCTTGGTCCCTCCGGCTTCTTCTGACCGCCGTTGCCACATATCGGGTTTCAGCCTGCGGTTTAGCAGCCATTCAAATCTATCTGTCAAAATAGTTTTTTAAATATATTTTAATAACTTAGGTGTTTTATTAAAACTATATCTTAATGTTTTAGCTTTGTATGAATAAAAAATAATAAAAAATAAAGATTCTGCGCCGAATATTCCAAACAGCTACTAAACGTTAGCTCTCATCTATCACAGAAACACACACAAACACACACACATACAATTAGCTAAGGTCCTGCATGGACTATGAATTCATCCTTGATGGAATATTAATTGAGTTTGACGAAGGACATAAAAAAACCTTCATCTTAATTTGACACAGGCCATTACGGTTCAATACTGACACGAGAGCCTCACTCGTCTCCAAGGGACGGTACATACGTGTGTGTTTGAATGAGTGTGTGTACAAGTAAAGCAACTACATTGTATCAACCGTTTTTTGCAAAGCTACTTTCTCTAAATCGGTGTAAATCAAACAGATGAAAGATGGAGCCGAGCTAAGAATAAACCTAACCATCTGAATCTAGTTGCTCTGACGCAAAAAACAGACGACGGGGGGGAAAAAAAAGTTCCTAATCTAAAATTTATTTCAGGGTAAGAGAGTTTGTGGCAGCACACATGAGCGTGTTCGTATGTTTGTGCGTATAAATGAGCCTTCACACCTTTATGTTTGTGTTTTATGACTGTCGGATGAGTGTGAAAGTCTAAAAGCCGGCAAGACGTGCTGTGTCAGCCTGCGAGAGCGCCTGTGTTTGTAGTGTGAAGACGGGCATATGTGCGCGCACGCACAGGTTGGCTCAGTCATCAAGGTAATTAGTGTGTAAACCTCCTCGCTGTCGGTTCAAAGAGAATTAACGAGCTCTAGTTAATTAACAGTCTCTCTCTCTTCTCCTTACATGTGTCTGCGTATTGAGTGTGTGTGTATCTGCACATCTTGTAGTGTGTGTGTGTGTGTGTTTGGGCTTATTTGGACTTGAGTGTCTGGTTGTTTGTCTGTGCCCTGCTTCATTCGGGTCTGCATAATGAATTGACAGGATGCGGCTTATGCATAAACCAAAACTACAAATATGATTGTAGGACATGAGCCACATTTCCCTTTTGGATCTCGGCTCATTCTCATGTTCGACATCATCTCGATTTGGGAAAGGAGCCACCAAGTAACGGCTGATCTTATTAGTTATTAGTTAGGTATGGATGCATAATACCTTGGGGTTCCTGTTCTCAATCTGAACGAGTACGCTGCTTGGAACCGTGCCGGCTGAGGTCAACTTGCAGTCAGATTACCCACCGGTGGAAACAAATATGTGCATTCATTCACACACTTCTATAAGATGCAGAAAAGCCAGAACAGGCTGCATATTCTGGGCCCAACCTGGCACCTTGACCTTCACTGTAACCATAACCCCATTTCATTCCACATCCAGAATACAAGAACACATAAACTCCTAAAAAAATGTGTTTTTCTGCACTGAATCTTGTAGGAGTTTGACTGATATGGCTTATTTATGGCTGACACTGTGGCTGAACTCCAACACAGTGTGTCAGTGGTTGGAGGAAGATCAGCCTGCACCGCTTTAATGTTTTGCTTTTGGGAGGGATTTTTTTTTCTGGCTTGCTTATATTTTTTCAAACCTTTCACATTTGGGTGGAGACTAAAGTCAGAATGCAGCAATGGTGTCAAAGAGGAAGCGCAAATGTTTGTTTTTAATGAACATTCTCTATACAATCATCGTGTTTAGCTATAGCTATGATTTATTTCTCTTTTCCTTGACAGTAAAGCACTTTGGATTGCATTAAACTAAAAGGTGCTATAGAAAAAAAGCTTGACTGATTGAGTGATTGAAACATCCAGGGTCTGTTCTATTGAAATGTAAGAAAGCAAAGATGGGTGAGAATGCTCGTACAAAAAGCTCCAAAACAAAAAAGTTCCACCAGACACTTTAAAAAGTGCTTGATAGTATTTATTTAGGTGCTAAAAGTGGCTACCAAATCTTTTAACTTCATCATAATGCAACCTTGCCATTTTGTCTGCTGCCTGAGGTTAGAAAATAAGTATTTTAGAGTGTGTCATTAAAATTTCTAGCCTAATGTGATTTTACATTTGAAACGCTGAGTAAAACTACCCAACCTCCAAATCTTTATTTCCACCCACAACTTCAAATCAGACTGCACTTGCTGTGGCTCAGAAGTGAGAGCTTTAAAAAATCCCTTTAGCACTTTAGCTCTGCTATTTACAGCACTTAAATAATTACTATAATATATATTATTAATTTTCCACCAGCGTTTTCCACAAATTTTTTCACGAGACCGAGAAAAACAAATTATTATTATTTTTTAAATTGAAAATTATTTTAAAATTGAAAGGATTAATGAAAATTAAACATGTTCCATGGAAAACTACCCATTTATGGAACTTTTGGTCATATTCTTTATTTAGACATGTATTCTAACAAACTTGCAAAGATCAGTACAGTGTTGCATATTTAACAGAAGTTATGAATTTTAGCTTCCAAACAATTAAACATGGATAGATATTTAAATCTACATGTCACATAAACACTTTGCTGTTTTCAGTAACATGGAAGCTCAGCCCTAAAGCAAAAACAAACTTACTAACATAAACTGGAATACAATTTCACCAAATTAGCATAATTTTAGAATGCAAAAGCCTTGGATCTTGTATTCAGGCCATAAACTAATTAGAAAAATTTTAAACATTTTATTTTTCTTGACATGTTCCCGGATGTCTGACTTTTGTGTGCCTCTTGGGCGTTTATGTGGTTTGAAGCGTTCACTGTAAATTTACAGGCATTTCATTAGAAATATAAAAGCTAAAAAAACAAAACAAAAACTCATAAACATCAGAAGTTTTGAGTCTTGGAAAAATCTGAAATTTCAAAATGGAAACCGCAGGATCCGTGTCCGAAATAATTGGTCAAACTAAATGAAACATGTTTTCATATCCTAGACATTTTAAGGCTTGATATCTGCAGCATCTATTTCTCTTGCTAATCAGGAAGACCACAGGAAATTCATGACTTTTCTGCTAATTATCATAGTTAGTTGTTGAAACTGCTCAGAAAAGTTTCTTTAGGCATATATTTCATACATTTGAAGGGACCTAAAGATAACACATTTATTCTTATTTTGACAAAATCCAACTATCTCATTTTCTTCAACCAATGCAATCAATACTTATAGCTTGTCCTTGGTTTGATGAGATGAGTTACTAATACATAAAAAAACAAAATTAGGTATAGATAATGAGTTGATTAGTATCACAGCTGATGAGGCGATAATATTCTATTCTTCCTTTAAATTATACGTTGCAACATGTTTGATCTTTTTGTTGTGTAATTAATGAAAACAAGTTTGAGGTAAAGAGGCAATTTTCCGCAGCGATGGTTATGTTTTTGTGTTGACAATTCAGTGAGCCCGACATAAATCACCCAGACATGTGAGATCCTCTTTGTAATGGCTCCCTCCAGACATCTCAAATTTTCCCAGCGTCGACTGAGGGGCTTAGCTTTGTTATATTTCTGCCAAATGTCCTTGACTGCTGATTTAAGCTTGATGAGACATTAAATTTGATGCCAACCATTTTTTTTTCTGGCTTTGTCTTGTTGCCTGCCAGAAACTGTTCTGTGTGACCCTCACTGATTCACGAAAGTTTCAACTAAAGGCCTGATTGATGAAGTTATTTAAGAGCTTCAGCAGTTTGTGGTGGGCAGAACAACCCGGTAACCCCATCCGATGAACACAATGAATAAAAACTGAAGGAATGGTTTGAACAGCCAGATCAATGTAACTACTTAAACAGTGCTCTAACATCCTGTTTCTATTAATGCAATGACTTATTTACCAACATAACAGCTGAGCGGATAAAATACTGCAGCTATAGCTGTGCAAAAATTGGAAAGGCGATCCAGCGTTGTGCTACCAGAGCACACAATGAAAACAAATCTGTTCGTGTTGACACCACATGGACATAGTCCAGAGTTCATATCTGGAATGCTGATCAGACAAGCTGACCTTTGCTTCGGCTCTCTTGTTCTGCCTCCGCTCAGAGATCATGTTCTGTTATCATAGATGGCAAATGTGAACGGGAAAAATGTGCCCCTACTTTAGGGGTCGAGCGACTGTTGGAATGAGCAAGCAGGCAGAGCATCAACAGGCACAGAAGAATTCGAAAATTAATCAAGAAAGTTTGCACGGACTCGTTAAAAGTTGCAATTTTGTCACCTTTTTGTGATTCAAGTGGTAAATAAAGTTGCTTTTAGTTGAAGGCACATTTTCACTATCTATCCACACCACACGCCTCTAATTTCTCCTTCCTCCACCACTCCGCGCTGTTGTTTTCTACAATTTTAATTGCCACTTAGATTCTCTTTGCCATTCCAGGTGTCTCACTTCCTTCCTTGGGGATTTTCTCACGAGTGCCTCGAGTGTGAAGTTTAGCGACGAGAAACTGCACGGATATCTTGGGTGTTTAAAAACCCATCGACACAAAGAGATCAACAAAGTTCTTGGTTGTGTGTTTTCTTTTTAATCACCGGCCCAGTGAGACCAGGAAAAAAAAAATAGAAACAAAACAAAGAAAAAAAAGAAAGAAAAAAAAAAAACGTTGACTATGTGATTGAGTCAACAGGCCAGATTCCCCAGCTGTTATGTTACATTCGCTGATAAATGTGAGAAAATCTTTTTAAAAACCTTTTGCTGTCACTTGTTAGGCCTCGCGCTGAAAGCGGAAAAAGAAAAACCTGTGAAATAAAAATCATTTCGCAGCAAAGCAGGACTGATGGATTACAATTTATTTTACAAGGACATATATAAACTTTATTTTTTATTTTTTTTTTTTAAGTAAAAAGCTTATTTAAACTCACACGAGCTGTAATAAAGTGACTGAAACAAATTACTTGAGGTTAGGTAAAGACATTCTTGGCCTCATGGGTGGCGATACTGACATTACGGCATCACTTGTGTGTTAAAGCTCATCATGAACATTTTTCGAACTTGTCCTCCATTGCACAAATTGCAAAATCGTTAAGCAGGTTTGTTTCTCCAGGCATCCAAGGAGGTACAGCTACTGCAGACATTACATAAACATCAAATAGGATTAAACTCGCAAGTAGGGCTGCACAATATATCGAAAATTTATCGTCATCGCGATAAATCGCATCGCAATATGCATATCGCAACAACT
>JAUBOC010000127.1:4522453-4550195 GCA_032275365.1 Anablepsoides cearensis | reverse complement strand
ACACACACACACACACACACACACACACACACACACACACACACACACACACACACACACACACACACTGTGACTGTTGGATGTTTTTCTTTCTTTTGGGGCGGGGGGTGCACCCCACTGCACCGGGGGAGTTAATTACCCCACGTGATCAATAATTCATTAAGCTGTCAGTTTGTGTGTCTGCATGACTCCCTATGTGCGCTGGCATGTTTTGAGAGCACGTAAGCATGAACGGCAAACTCTCCCAGTAAGCAGTTTCTTTCCCAGGGAATGGCAGATTAAGAGGATTGACTCCGTAATGGATTAATCTACGGAGTTTTGTGTGCGTATGCATATGTGTGCGCTGCAAGTGTGTGTGTTGAGCAGGATCAGAGTGCCCATGTATGAATTGATTAGCCTAAGAAGCTCTTCTCCTTCCCTTTTAATGACCACATCAGCATTTTTTCACCACAAGCTGGATAAACGTAGAGCTGTCTGTCAAGGAAACGAGACACCGCCCCTTTAAGCAGGGTTGGCTGTCAGTCAAACGCCGCTCTTGGGATGACTCCCCGTGGACAGCAGAGAGACCCTCTGCTGTGTCAGTGTGTCTACGATGATAGATGGGGCCTGTGTCTGCGCATCATTGTGTGTGTGGGCAGAGGAGTGAGTGACCGTCTCTATGCAGTGTTTATTTGTCAGCTTTTAACTGCAGCCTCCCGATGGAACACCAGAGCCAGCGCTTACATTATCTATGCAGCTGATACTGTTTATGAAGTGAATATATATGCTAACTGGAAGACAGATAACAGCTTGAGAAAGGAAGACACAAAGACAAAAATGACCAATTACCCTGTTGGAAGAATGTGTTTGCCCACCCACACTAAATCTTTGCTCTAACTGAACTCATCGGGGGTCCTTGCATATGGTCTCACACACGCTCACAATCATGCATATATGCAAAAATCCCCATTCGACTATCTTTCGGCGACAGCATGGGCTTGACTCATGTGCCCTGCAGTAGATTTGGCAGTCCAGCTTAAGATGGGGACATGCAGGCACACACGCCCAGACAGCTATTTTGTGGAGATAAAATGGTCTGCAGATGTTAGCAGCAGGGTGTGCAGGATGCAGATCAGCAAAGTAGAAGAGAGTAAGGCCATGATTGAGCCACAGACTGGCTGCAGACCCCCAAAACACATTTAGATGAAGATGAAACAGTAACAGTGTCGTGTGTTGAGTTGATTTTCAGTGATCCTACCTGTTTGCTGTACTTGTTTCCGGTCTGGCAACTATAATCTGAGCACTGGTCAGATCCCAGGGACATGGCATCCGCGTTGCCACTGCCCCCAGTACTGCTGCTGCTGGAGCCGGCGCTCCCCACACACCCACCGCTGCCCACGAAGGTGTTGGAGGGAGGCAGCTCCTGGACCGCCTGGTGCTTCTTTCCCTCCGCGGGGGGAGAGTGTGGCTGTAGATTGACCGCAGGAAGGGGCGAGCTGGATTTGTAATGCCTGGCCAGATCGGGGCTAGACTGGTGCCTCCTGCCTCCGCTCATCCGCGGGCTGCCGGGGTCACCATCCACGGCACAGTAGCGGGCGGCCAGGCGCTCACTAGCACTGCTCAGTTCCTCCTCCTCATCGTCATTGCCATGGCGACGCAGGCCGTTGACTGTGACAATGCCACTGTAAAGAGATCTGTCCGACTTCCCGCCTCCTCCGATCGTACCGCCGCCTCCAGCGCGTTTATCCCGCCGAGGTTTACGTCCACGGTCTGATCCCCCGCCCCGGCTGGCCTGCGGCTGAGCCCCCGAGGGACTGAAGAAGTCCTCCTCTGGCTCCTTTTTACCAGCCTCGTAACCGTTCTTCCCCTGAGTGCCGCACTGTCGAGCCGTGACCACCAGAAGAATAACCAGAATGACGGCCGCCGCTCCCGCCAGGACGCCGATGGCAACACTCAGGCGCTGTTTTCCCAGGGCACGCTCACTGTCTGGGTCCCCGGCAATGTCCAGCGACAGCGGAGCCATAAGGCTTCGAGCCACCTGAAATGGAAAGGAGAGTAGAAAAAAAAAATCAGAGCTAAAATAATGAACCGAAGTAAAATGAGAACTTTCCAAAAGCAAAACAGTGAGAACAGCGTCTGTAGGAGATGACTCAGTGGGTGTGAGCCACCGAGAAACATCAAACAGCATCTTCATCTTAATTATACTTATCATTCTGTTTAGTGTGGGAGCTTCACTGTTACTCCCAGACACACGGAGTGTCACTTAATATATAATAGTTCTAGCTTCCCAGTTGCAGAATTTCCGGCTGAGCCTAAAATTCTTTACTTACAGTATGATCTCAAATCATCTGCAGTGGTATGAGAAATACCTCGGATTAGGCTGCTTAGAGCTGATTAGGAGAATAAAAAATGATTTTAGACATGGAGGTCAGGAGCAGTTAGAACGTATGTAGGAAAAAAAACAGTAAATAAATGTAGAAAGTCAAGCTAAAACACAGACTATGGCTACATCCTCAGGCCAAAAACACATCTACTGTCTCATCAATAAAAAATATCCCTATTGTAAACGATAGTGTAGGCGTGGATTTGTTAAGGATTTGCTATCACAATTCCTGCTCTGAGTATTGAATGCGTGAAGAGGGAGAGTACTTAAAACATGTGAGCTCATTTTCACAGCCATTTCTTTTGGCCTCTTTAAGGTCTTGATTTTGTTCTGTTAAGCTAATAGCTTTTTGTTGCGGCGCAAATCCGTGCAAATCCATTTTAATATCTATACTTAAAAAAATGCTTTTGTATTTTTTGCTTCAGACAAATGATCTTCGATTAAGAAAACATAAGGGCATCCATTCACACGCGCGCACACACACAACGATTGGCGCTAGTACTCCAATAACAGGATCATTATAAGAAAGTGGATTATGCTGGAAAGCAAACACAGCCATTAAGGGTTACTGCAAGTTTCTTGACAGGAGACAACAAGGCTGTAAAGTTCTGCTCAGCAGAACCCCACTGCCAACTTTGTTGGAGAAGAGGATCATTATGCAGACCGAGCACAAACGCGGACAGGCACCTGATGCATATGCATGCGCGTACGCAAGTCCACACCGAACGTAAGCTGTCTGTTAGGGAGACAACTCATTTCGCAGCCTGAACCTTGTCTCTGAGCTCACATGACAAAGTCTCTGGCCTGGCAGGGCTAGAAATGACAGACTCTTGTAATCCCCGCTCCAATAACGGCGGCTGGTAATAAGGTTTGCAGGAATATGCAGGGGATAGAATGAGCCCCTATGCTTTGAAGTAGCCGAGGCAAATTAACTATCGTGCAAGCTACAGTGTTGGTGTTGCAACAAACTAAACTACAGAACTTGCCTATTAGGCTTTCTAAGACATATTAGATTTACTCATATATACAATATCTATATTAGTCCCTCTCTTCACTTGTTTCCCTAGAGCTCAAATGTGACATGGTGTTAGATTTGATAGTTTCATCCCCATCTGTCAAGAGATTTAAGCTTCATTGTTGTTGAGTTGTGTTGGTTTTATTCCATTGTTCTGCTTCCACTGCAAAGGGCCTTTCTCTGCCAGGCTGCACTCTCTCTCTCCCATCAGCCTCACTGCTCTTCTTTTTTGCCCGCAGTATTGCTTTTTCCATTCCCCTTCTGCAAGGCATCTTTGGCATTGGCGCTTCTCTGCAGTGGCTGCTGTGTTGTGTGTTTGAGCAAAACAAAGAAGCAAAACAGCGGCGAAGCGTCACATACACACATGCTATATGACAGAACAGGGCGAGTCGACTGCGCGGGCATGTGTGACACAGAAACGTGTCGGAGGGTCTGTGGTTGTGCGTCAACTCCGATTTACAAGCACGCAATACAGAGGGAGGACCATGCCGACTGCAACCCGTGTGTAGTCGGCCGAGTTGAGGCGTGCTTTATGTGCACAAACACTCACAGGAAACCCCAAGAGTGAAGCCCTATAAGCAGCACACCCCACTCCAAGTACTGCATACCCCTGCATCCCCAAATCCCAGCGGAGACTTCAGTTCTGCTGCGTGTGCTTTTTTCACAGGACTTAGCCTGGCACTCTATCTGCTTCAATCTTCAAGGATTAGCTTATTAACATGTCACTGCAGATGCCCGTTACATGATTATAAAGAACAGTTCTCCCATGACTCCACTCCTGAACATAGCTCAGAGTTTTTAATACAGCTCAATCCTTTCATGTCTCTCTATAAAAAACTAAAAAAAAAAACAAGAAAAAAACATCAGTTTGACAGAATTTAACTTTGACTGGATTGATGAGCTAACAGCTGGTCTGAACTATAAGCAAAGAGGATTTATGCTGTCTTAAAACAACTCCAATCCCAAAGGTTCTATTGTGGATTATGTGAACTCTATTTGCATTGCTGTGAGTTTTATGGGGCATAGTTACCAAAGGTGAAGGTGGGAGGCTTATGGTTTTTACCCAAATTTGTGTGGTCATGTAGTATCAGCAAAATATCTCACAAACAACTGGATAGATTCTAATGAAACTTTTAGAAAATAATCATTGCATTCAAATCTAATTGATTAATTTTTGGAGGCAACCCGATTTGTGGTCGCCAGAGCAAAGCACACTTAGCAAACACAAGAGGGACCTCAGCTCAGACAGAGCTAAAAATCTGATCTAGTAGTAGACTTTAATTTAGATGGAATTCAATGGTTATCTTTGAGTGCAAACAGTGGCTGCAGCAGTTAGCTGTAGCTAAACCAGTGTAGCATGAGACTTTTCCAGCTAGACTATCCTCTAAGTACTTTGGTTTCCTCCCACCACATACATTGTTAAAGTAGGTTAACTGGTAACTCTAAACTGTCTCTAGGTGTTAGTGGGAGTTTCATTGTCTCTATCTGACCCTGTGATGGACTTGTGATCTGTCCAGGGTTTATTCTGCTGGAAATAAGCACCCAAACCCCAGAACCCTGTACAGAAAATGAGGTAAAGAAAATAATGATGTTGGGTGTTAGGGAGACATTACGGGTGAACACATCTTGATGTACTATTAAATTTTTTAGACTAGATTTGTTTGAAGATGACAGCAACTTGACAACTTGTTTGGACTTGCTGTTTGGTCGAGTCAAGAATGAACTCAATTTTTTCAAATTGAGGTTGTTTCCACAGAACCCCATCTCCAAGAAATCGGAACTATTGCTTTTATACAAGCTAATGAAAGCACTGGTCTTAAAACAGGGCTTCTCATTTGAAATCAAATACAAAGGCTAAAGGATACTCACTAAAAGTCCTTATCAGCTCTACAATGAACTGTACCTCCGATTTACAGAGCTCCTTAAAGTGTACCAAATGGCAACAATGACACACAAGGTCTACAATGTCAATTTCCTCTTTCTTGAGCTCAAACCCTGCAGCATAATATTACAGATAATTACCAAACATGCGGCTCACTCAGTGCTATTGGATAGAAAGGACTGGAGTAATTTTCTGCTGCGGTGCTGCAGCAGCGGCAGCCGCTTTCATTCCTTAATTGCATCTGGCATCCATCCACCACCCAGTTTGACTTCATTATGAGATGGAGGTATTCTCTCTTAAATGACTTCTACTCAATTACGCCACCAAGTTCCTCCCTACAATCATGCTGAACTGTGCATGTTGTATTCAATGATGGCTTTCAAACCAGCTTAGACATATTACACCCTATTGTTTGATTTAATAGTCCCGGTCATTTAGGCTCACGACAGATAATTCTACCTCTTACTAAGGGTTTTCTTCTAATCCTCACCTCCTTGATTTTCCTTTCACTGTTTTTCTGTGTCACTCGCACGAGGTACTGTTCTTACCGGCTACTGGTGAAATCCTACCGCTTTGATTTGCGTTGAGTGGTTTGCCTTTGTTCAAAAAGTTATTTTGACATGCAGTAATGTCACAACTCTCAAATGTGATTACACAGAGCCTGTTTTCTGTGGCTCAAAGGTAACATTTATCTTTAGAAGTTACTTAAAACAAGGACACAGATTATGTACAGGGTCCTGAAAGGATGACTTGACTTATATTCTGTGTGACTCTTCTAAAGTTACACTGACATAAAAAGCAAGAAAAGTTGCCAGCACACAGGATTTGCCGTATGCATTGCAAGACATAAATAAGCATCATTGGGAGAGTTTTTCAAGATCATAAGCTCAGTCTTCATGGAGCAAACCTCCAGGGATGAAGAATGAAACAAACATATTGGTGATAAAAACAGCAGTTCCTCAGCCAACATAATGAGTCAATCCCCATAAAGGACTTTGTTACATCGCTAAACACAGAATAAATAAATCTTTAATGAAGATGTACTACTTAACTGGATCCAAGTTTTGATTTTTGCAAAACTCTGACCTGCCAATTCAGAGTTTAACCAATTAGAGACAATTAGCAACAATGTAAAGTTAAAGTTAGTCATTGCAACATACACAGATGATCCTGAACAATATAAAATGGTTCAGTCAGAAAGACATTTCTCTAGTAGTTTTTCAGACATATTCAAATGCAATGTTGAAATTTCTTATTTTTAAATGATATGGACTACTTTTTGTCTGGAAATAATGTATTAAGGTACAAACCACATGGACGCTTGAGTCAAGTGATTGCTCTACTTTACGCTGAGCATAATCTCTGTACGTAAACAAATATGGTGGACTTAAACAAATGAAGTATCTCAAAGAAGATGCTTAGGTGGAAATATGTGAATAAATCTGCTGCGTAACATGAACAAAAATAAAAAAAAGAGTAAGACCTTTTTAAATAATAAACAAGGGTCAAGTAGGGTAAACAAAGCAAGGCCTTCAAACACACAGCTTTTGTGAAACTTATTTTAGATAGTAAGTTTACCAACCTAACCTATCTTTATACGTCAATCAACAAATCCTTAATCCAAATCTTAAAATCACAACAATATATCAAAATTGTTAGATTTCTCTATAAAAAGCAGCTATTCTATGAAAATCGCCATTGTTGACCTATTTTAGGTCACTTTGGCTATTTCTGTAGGTAAAAAAAAAACACATGGTAGTTGGAAACTGTTCGTAAATTAAGCTTAAATTAGGCCTTTAGTGATTATGTTCACTGACAAAAAAAGACAATTTTTAATAACTTTATAATTGGTCAACACCACTCACTAGCCCAGTGGTTCTTAACCCTGGTCCTCAAGGAACCCTGCCCTGCATGTTTTAGTTGTTTCCCTGCTTTGGCACAGCTGATTTAAATCAACAAGTGTTTGACAGGCTTCTGCAGGACTTAAAGACCTACTGCAGAGCAATTAATTGGTGCATCCCTGGTTTCAGCAATAATTTTTTTTACAACTTTTTCTAAAATTGTAGGATTCGTATTTGTCTAAAAGCACCTTTTTCTCTTAAATATCCCACATTAGGGTTAAACGTTCTGCATCACATTACATGCACAGACTTGACTGTTTAAGACCTCGTTTTTACCCAGAGAAAACATGGGAAAACTCAAACCACAAAAACATGCTCCGAGTTTCAGGTGTGGGCTAAAACAACAAGCTGTTTGTGTCAGAACAAACAATGGTACTACAAGGCCATTGAGAGGATTTAATTATCAGTCAATACAAATGACCTTTTTCACTCCAGAGATTAAGTTTTAGTAATTATTACCTGCCAACATTTATAGCTTAATGGAACATTTTTAAAGCATTATGGGAGGCACATTCAATTATTGCTACAGCAGAAGAGAAAGAAAGATTTCAACAGGCAAAGCATAAGCTAAATTTGAACACATAATGTTCTAGTTAATTTCAGTATCTCAGTAATGTCTTTGAGTCTCGTCAATTACCTCTGAACACAGTGTGGCTCTTTCAAGCAAACTCTAATTCTGCTCTGAAGCTCTCTGTTCAAGGAGACCACACAGATTCATTTAGTAATAGCAGCAAATATCTTTCCCATTCGCTTTTTATCACCTTTTAAAAACGATTTATTTTGAGCTGAGAGCGGATTTTAGTGACTGTCCCCAATCACTAACTAACTCTGTTCATGTCATTCTGACACAGTCCAAACCTCTGAATCTAATCAATATGCAAGACTATGATGGAAAACTTTTTTTTTTTCAAATGTCCAAACATCATCCTGCTCAGAATTTCAAGGCCAAAACTAGGACATGCTCATCTCCCTCCTCCTGTCTTTTTCAAAACCCCTAAACCTAATGCTATCACTCGCTCTCTCTCTGATACATACACACACACAGAAACCACACACACAACCACACCTAAACCTCTCAGCTCTGAGTTCAATGTACCATAAAAGAAAAACCACTTCAGTAATAACAGTTATTTTAACCACACAGCCATTACAACAATGCATGCTGGACAAAGAAACCGCTGCAGAACTATCTCCACTGCAAAGGAAATTGCCGACAGAAACAGCGTCTTCTATCTGGAACAAATATAGACACAATTATGAGGCTAAAGCGTCAACAGCATGAATGCTGCAAAAAAAAGTGTGCAACTATCTTGTGTTATCAAAGAAAACCAACAAATTTCTGTGCTTTGTTAAAAAAGCAACAATCTCCTTAAACCCTGCTGACCTGCAATGCGTTATCAGCGTGCAAATAATATGAAAGATAAGTGGCCAGTAACATCACTACTAGTTAACATGAATACAGACCTAAACATATCAGCAACATTTAGGTTTTTCGATGGTGAAACTTTAACACTACTTTTGTTATATTGAGTCTATTTTCTGAAATATTATATATAAAGAAAATATATAAGATTTTACTACTTGTTAGCAAATTATTGCCAATAAATGCAAATGGGTGACCATGTTTTTGCCTGTATCAGCAAAATATCTCAAAAATCACTGGATGGATCATATTTTCAGAAAGTAATCATTGCACTTAAAATTATGGACCACTGCAAATAATAAACTCTTAGAGAGTAATTAATTAGTGTACATCTACAACTTATTATTATATTAACATAACCACCACTGCTAATAGCTAACGGCAAAAACTGTCAGTTTTACAAATATTGAGCTAAAATTTGTTGCAGCTGTAGCTGAGACTGATCCTCAACACATACTCCAAGAGAGCTAACACAGCTCATGAGATTTTTTTTTTGTAATATGTCATTGACAAGATGTAACCAAAAGTACTGTAACACCATCTTTTCTTATTCTAATATGACCACTGCCTAAAACTTTGGTATAGAAGGTGATGAATATTATGTATTAGTTTAAAGTCTGCTAGGCCTTTAGTCCAATATGGACTCAGCTATGTGTTCACATTGAGTTAATTCAGTGGTCAACTACGGTAAAATTAACTACAGCAAAATAAACATTGAAACTTGTTTTCTGGATAAAGATGGGTTATGGGTTCACATATTGATGCATTCAAATTACCTGTGCATCCACTAGTGTGGCATTAGCCAAGCTCTCATTAATGAAGACATGAACCAGAGCTGTGGCACAGAGAGAAGGGATGCCACTATCATTGACTCGGACAACCAGGCGATGCAGACCTCTATGGCGCCGCTCCAGAGGCTCTGCCAGGGTGATAACTCCATTTGTGTGGCCAATCTCAAACAGTCTGAAGGGATTTCCCCCTACTAGAGCGTAGCGAAGATCAGCATTTGGACCCGTGTCTGAGTCTATGGCTGTTACAGTCCTGACAATGGTGCGAGCACTACTGGCAGGTGGTAAAAGGGTGTAGGACTCATTGGCAGGAGAGGTGATAGAAGGTGCGTTGTCGTTTTCATCGGTCACAAAAAGTGAGACCGTGGCCGTGGCAGTTTTGCGGGGCTCCCCTCCGTCCACAGCCCGAACACGGAAGGTGTAGGTGGAAAGTTTTTCACGGTCAAACGATGCTGAAGAGAAAATTGTTCCAGTGTTGTTCTCAATGGAGAACACCTCTTCTCGTTCTTTCTCGCCATCGTCTCCCTCCCCGCCTGTCGATTTTGTGTCAGTACCATCCACCTCTACATACAGGCTAAACTCTGCGTTCTCGCCTTCATCGGCATCCGTGACTGTGACCATCCCAACTGGACTGTTAGCTAGGAGGTTCTCCTTGACATAGAATGTGAAGATCTCTTGAACAAACTTTGGTGCGTTGTCGTTGCGGTCGGTCACCAGGACAACAACAGTTGCAGAGCCTTGTAAGGGGGGTGTGCCTTTGTCCTTGGCAATAACCCGCAGCTCATATCTCTCTTGCAGTTCACGGTCCAGAACTCCAGTAGCACGGATATCTCCATTGTCAGCATCGATGTAAAAAGGACTATTAGACGCATGATCCAAGGAGTATGCTATTTCTGCATTCTTGCCACTGTCTGCATCTGTTGCCACAACAGTGACCACCCTTTCCCCAGGTGAGTTGTTTTCAGCGAAGTGGACCTCCACAATGCTCTGGGCAAAAGTTGGGGCATGGTCATTGATGTCTACCACTCGAACCATCAGTGAGCTGTTGCTGGATAAACTGGGGCTGCCAGAATCTACTGCCACAATTGTTACACTGTACTCTTTTGTGGCTTCATAGTCCAGCAAAGCTGAGGTATGTAAGAAGTATTTTTTCTTGTTCCTGTAGAAGCAAACAAAAAAAAAAAGATATATATTTCAGGAATGCAGAAGAAAATTTGTATGGTGGTTTGTAGTAAGAAGACATATTAGTTGTTAGGTTGTTCTTTTAAGGGAGAATTTACTAAATTACATGATCTATTTTTGAAATTACAACATATACTGTATGTTAGTCAGAAAAGGGATTATTTTGAACCCTAACCACAATAAAGGTAGGGTCAGAAAATAAAGTTTTAAATTGTGTTTTTTGTAGTTAATTGACTACAACTATTATTACTCTGCTGGAGAAGCAATTACTCCACTGTCAATCAACCACTGAATTACTGAATATCTATTTTTTTCTCTGTAAAATGCCATTTTTTTAAATACTCATTAGATGTTGTTTTCAGAAATTCATGCACGATTGCTTCTTCAGAGACAATCATAGATGAAAAACTGACATTTTTATCAAGTTAACTTATTGATTTGGTAAAGCCCTCAAATGATAACAGCATCAGTGAAGTTCTTTAGTCAAGAAAAGCTTTAAATTCCTCACAGGTCTCATGGCACAGGTCACTGTGAATGTGATAGCAGTGATACCTTAAAAGAGCACTGACTATTTTCTCTACTCTCTGATTTCAATAGCCTTGGGCAATGTTCTTAAATATGACTGAAGAGCTCTGACATTTGAGTCTGTGGGACTGACATTTTATTAGAAATATGTAAAACCCTTCAAATGAATGGATATGTGTACCAAAAGTTTACAGATCCTAAGACAGCCTAACTACTCTGAGCCTCGGTCGATGAGTGACACTGCTTGAACTAAGCTTAAATTAAATTTCAACGCAACAACACTTGAGGCACTTTCCTTTACATTATGGGTAAAGAAAAGTGGGGGAAAGACGTTTTAATGAAAACATCTTCCAGTTAGAACATAAAGGGTTATAAAGTTTACATGGCTAACAGAAATTGTTTACCTGTAAATGATGTTGAAACCTATATATGCAAATGAAATACATACATGAGTAAATACCAAGAAATAACTCAAGTTTCTGCTGCATACACTGCAAACTACTGCAAAACACTTGGCTCAGCAAAATGTAAATGAAACAGTGTCTAACCCTTCTGGGATTTTTTTGAATTTATAATTTATGCTCTTGGGCAACTTTAAATCAGGTGCTTAATGACACATTTGTTTGGAGCCAAAAGTATGTACTTAAAGTACACTTTTATCCACCCTGAGGTAAGGCAATGCATCATTTTGAACTAAAATGCATCATTGCTTCTTAGTTATCTAACATTACTTAATGTTTTGAATGCCCTTAAGAAAAATAAACTGTAGTCTTTTAATAAAAACCTGATTGTGTAGTACAGGTTTATTTATGTGTAATCTAATAGAAATTCAAAGGATGTGATATCACTTTTGTTTCAGAATGAGGGATGAAGTAGTGTTTGATGAAAAGCTTTTTTGATTTGTAACTGGTCAGTGGTGATGTTTACTGTGAACCTTTGGTTTGGCTTACCTGTCGAAGGCCTCGTCTGCTGGTAGGGGTGGGAGTGCTGTTTCTCCAGCTGGCTTCAGGGTGAAGGGGACATCTCCTACAACTGTGCAGGTCACAGCCCCATTCTCTCCTTGGTCTCTGTCCGACACCTGAACCAGAGCCACAGGTGTGTCCACCAGAACATTCTCTGGCACCAGTGCTGCCCCATCTCGAACAAGGATGCGTCCAATTTTTCTGATTTCCACAACTGGGACGTTGTCATTCTCGTCCCGGACGGCCAGAACCACTGTGGTGCGGTCGGTGCGTGGAGGCTGACCCCGGTCCCTGGCCATCACTGTGAACTTCAGCTGGGACACTTCCTCTCTGTCGATTCTGTGAAGAACACTCAGCCAACCAGTTGCTTCATCGAGCCGCAGGAGTCGCCTGACATTTTCAGTGGCAGCTCCAAAGACGTACTCCACCTGCCCATTGACTCCAATGTCTCGATCTGAGGCTCTGACCTGAAGCACAGGTGTGCCTGGAGGAGCGTTTTCTGTCATTTCAGCCTCATACGTTGACCTTTCGAACTGCGGACTGTTGTCATTTACATCAGTGATGGACACACGAAGAAGAGCTTGGGAGGAACGGGGCGGGTTACCCCCATCTCGAACCTTGAGGACCAGCTCATATGAGTCTTTTTGCTCACGGTCCAGTGTTCCTTTCACAATAAGCTGTGGCTGTTTCTCACCATCTGGTATATCTGCCACTTGCAGCTCAAACACACTGCTCCTACTGGCTCCTCCTCCATTATCTCCACTTCTGCCCCTCCGGTCAAGTCCATCCACTCTAGTAATGGGGTTTCCTCCTGCTGTGCGCCTTGTTGAACTTGACCCAGCTCCATTATTATCCTGGATGAGCTCATAGCGGTCAATGCCATTCCTTCCAAAGTCCCTGTCAGTGGCAGTGGGGAGCAGGTACAGGGTTCCTATTGGACGGTTCTCCTCAACTGACAGCTGCAGGACAGGTGAGGGAAAGGAGGGCGTGTTGTCGTTGATGTCTGTGATGACAACCCGGCCCTCAAACAGGTCCACCCAGCTCTGCAGAGGCCCAATCACAGACACCTCAAAGTCCAGGAAGCACTCGTTCTCGTCGAAGATCATCTGGCACTGAGCCAGCTTCTCCCTGTCGATGCGCCGCGGGCCCGTGGTCAGCTCGCCGGTCACGTTGTCGATCTTGAAGAACTCCGAGCCGCTCTCCAGGGCGAAGGTGACGTCCCCGCTGCCCGTGCCCGCCGTGAGGCCCAGGTCCGCGGCCACGTTGCCGATCTTCACGTCCGGGGGTCCCTCCTCCGCCACTCGGTACCGGAGCGCTGAGTCGGCGCCCGGCAGCTGAGTCAGCAGCTGCAGCAGGAGGAGGAGGAGGAGGAAGGGGACCAGGAGGCTGGAGGAGTGCACTGCACCAAGAAGCCTCGGCATGGCTGGCTCCCTTCTGTTCCCCTCTCTCTGTTCTGTCTCTGGCTGGCCCCCCCCAACCCCCAGCTGTGGCTCTTGTTTATTGGTGTTTTGGGGTCTGGTGCGGCTCACGCAGCGTGGGTGTTTGATTTATCCTTCCTGATACCTTCTCTATGGCTCTCTGCGGACTCTGGTCCGGGGGAAAGCTCCTGCGCTCTCTGTAGCTCACTTCAGCAGATCCTTTTTTATTTCCCTCCTACACTCACCAACTTCTATAAAAATGATCTCGCTAAGGCGTAATCAAGCCATAAAGACACGTTGTTTTAAATCAACCTATCCAACCATCCATCCATCCATCATCAGCCTTTCATCTCCACTCCTCCTTCTTCTTATCAGTTCATAATTTGTAAGTTCTCTTCATTCCAGTCACATTTGGGACAGTCAGTTGCTGTTTTTTCTCCACTTAGAAACTGCAATGCACCACTACTACACAAAAGAAATAGGAGACAGAGAGAGAGAGAAAAAAAATACGATGTTTAGCTTTTCGGATGGAGAGAAAGGAAAACAAAATGAAATCAGATCTAAGAAGTAGAGTAAAATATCTGTTTCTGACTCCTCTTACCTTCTCCCCCAGCTGCTGCCTCCTTTTCCCCGCAGTGGAGCAACGTGCCAAGCAGTCAGATTCCTTTACGCAAGTTGTGAGAGTGGCTCTCGGAGCAAGTTTCTCCTTAAAATTTCTTCTTTCTTTAATTTGTTTGTCCTCGTGGAGAAGGAAAAGTAGAATCTCTCCTCGTGGTTTAATCAGTTTTGGAGTTAAAAAGAAAAAAAAAATCCCCGCGCCGTCCGGATCAGGAGTCGGGGATGTTGGACTGAGAGTAGATGCGTCTTTTTGCTCCAGGAGTCCCGCATTCACTCTCACTCCAGCGAACGCGCCTCCTCCTTCCTCCTCCTCCTTCTTTTTTTTATCCCCTCCCCTCTCACCTGCACTGCTCGGGACTGCTGCTGCTGCCTCCGGTCTCCAGCGATGCTGCAGTCTCTCTCTCCTCTTTCTCTCTCTCTCTCCTCTCTACTGCAACATTTTTCCCCGGCCACGTAACTCGATCGCTGAGCTGTAACAGGAGCGGCAGCAGAGGCGGTGTTGGGTCGCTCCATGCGCGCGCGTCTGTGTTTATGTGTGTGTGTCGGTGGAAGGGGGGGAACAAACCTCACCCCCTCTCCTCTGTCATAGGAAGATTAAATGGCTTGCTGTCCCGGCCGCTGACAGCTCCTGGTGGGAAAATATCTTTATTCCAATATTCATGCAGGAGGACAAAGAAGAACAGGAAGAAAAGAGTGATCCGGTCCGGATCAGTCCCATTTCTGCTGCTGCAGCTGTTTTTTTCTCAACCGGGCCGAAATAAATAAAAAAGAAATGGAAAGCTTTGCTCTTTCTCCTCTGAAAGACGTCTGTAATATTTATGCCCTTACATGAAGTGGAAACATTACATCACTAAACAGCAGAACAAAACAAAAGTGTGAAGAAAATACTTAAAAAAAAATAACTTTTTTTGTGATTCAGGCTTATTCACTATGTTTTCTCCCTCTTTCCTTAAAAGACAAGGGGAAAAAAACAATCATTTGTATTCAGTGTTGTTTCTTTGTCAGCAGCAGTATCTTCCTCCTACACGCTGCTGCTGCTGAGTGGATGTTGTCCCTCGGCGGACCGACCTGCTCAGGAGGAGCGCAATGCAGCACCGGGCTGCCTGCTACTGAACACTACCTGTGTTTCCTGTTAACCCCCACATCCTCATCCTCTGCATATCTCATTTTCAACCTAGCCGGGCCATCCAGTGGAAACCGCCAACCAGACGGCCCTCCACCATGGAAGTGATCCTCCCTCCCCCCGCCCACCCTCTATTATAATGGTATTGATGGGGGGGGGAAGAGGCTCTGTGTGTGCTCCCCAGTCATCAGTGAGCAGTTTATGGCTGACGGAGAGTAAACAAAGACTGACAAACTGCTGCAGGAGGCCACACATTGTGAGTGTGTGTATGTGTGCGTTCCAGCTCTCCTTCTGTTTTGCCATCCCTGTTGTTCAGAGCAGCTGAGGAAGAAGAGTGTGTGTTTAAGTGTTTCTGTGCTACTTAACATTTCAGAGGCAGCCCTTACACACGCCTCCCCAGCTACCAGCGCAGTGTTGTTATATCCCTCGAAATCTATACTCCACTTGAAGAGGGTCAAACCGTGTTTCCTGAATTTTGATCCATCTCTTTTTCCCCCCTCAGTTTGCATTGTAGAGACTGTTTGGCTACTGTCAAAACCGCACTGGGTTGATGGAACAACTATCGCCCACCAGCTTTCGCACTTAAGCACAGTATCTGTAAAATCTACTGAATTACAGACGTCCATAGTGTCTGAGTCGGCTGTGGTGTCATGTTGATATTGTATGGCTCTAAAAGCTCATGAGTTGCAGATGTACATTCAACGATAATTACCTGAAACTTTTATGAAAATTTGTCAAGTGGTTTATTTGATAATCTGACAGCGAGTTGACTGAAAACAACAGCAGCCTTTTAAACAAACATCTTGGGAAATTGTTTCTTTTCAGAATATGTGTTGGGGACTGTCTCAACTACTACCACACTAATTATTAAATCAATTTCTGTACATTTGTCTGAGTCATAGCCATTTTTGTGTTTTTTTAATATCTGTCTTGGCAGCCATCTTGGCCACCTGCATTTGTTTTTGCTCGCCTTTCGCCTTTTGGCAACGGGGGGATAACAACCACAGGTGGCAAAGTGAATCAGGCTGACTGCTGAATCAACACAATTGTTGTGTTCTGACATTTTGGCAAACCACCCCAGGTTGAGTAGGCTAAATGATGTGAGAGTTAGTCAGTTTTTAGCTGTTTGGATTAGGAACAACATGGGCACAGAGTTAGCACGTTCGGCATCACCTACATATACCCACATTGAGTTGTAGGCAGTTAATTCAATTTCTACACTTAGTCATGGTGATCATTTCTGGCAGCACAAGTCTTTTTGTCTTTCTTATTCATTCTTCTTTTATCTGTTTTCTTTTGTGTGTGTGTGTGTGTGTGTGTGTGTGTGTGTGTGTGTGTGTGTGTGTGTGTGTGTGAATGAAATGACCACATTTGATTGTAGTTTGAACTTGAGAAGATGTCTTAACCTCTCATTCAAAAAGGCTCTTTCCACACAGAATGTCAACCCTTACACCAGTCAGAACATGCACAATTCTTATTGGATCTTGGCGAGGTCTTCCATGACGTGAGGTTCATATACACACTGGTGTGGACTGGCTACCCCCACAGTTATGACACGGTCATAAAAGGAACCTAGCAAAGATGTGATACGTGTAGCATCCTGATACCCAACGATGTCCTGACTCATTCTAAGCAAGTTGTACATGACAGCGCATGGTGTGGTGAGGGCGTAGAACGCCTCAGTCTGAGACTATCAGGACATGGAAAACAGCATGAGCAAGTACAGAAAGAAGCAGCGTCATAATTGACTTCACACCAATGGAGTTTTTTTTTTTAAATTCACTGCAATCCAGTCATGTTCTGACAGGTCATGGAGAGTGTAGTGGGTTTGTCATCCACCGTAACAAGGACATATGAAGAATCATCTGTTGCTTCCTGCTTTTTTTCAAATAACAGAAACAGGTAACGACCGGCTCCAGTACCAACCATGGTGTACAAATTGCTTTATTGAGAAACCCAATGTGAGACAGCTGTAAACAATGGTGATCCAGAATATGTATAATCACTCCAAAACCTATGAGGCTGCTGGAACCCTCCAATGTGAAAAAACAATCAATCAATCAATCAATCAATCAATCAATCAATCAATCAATCAATCAATCAATCAATCAATCAATAAATAAATAAATAAATAAATAAATAAATGGGAAACACCCCCCACAGCCACCCACGACCCCTCCCCTCCAGCTTTTCAGGATATTTTTTTAGAATATTCACACTATATACAGTGTAAATACATATATAATGAGCTTCTGATCAAATGTGATTAATCAAAATGATTCGGACAACCAATTCAAACCAGAACGTTTGTGGTACAAAATAATGTTACATTTCATCAGGCATGGCCTATTCATATGTAAATGTCTGTATAGATTAAAATAATCCCTGTTGAGTCATTACCAACATAATCTACAGATGTCCCTGTTTTGTGTTTGGTATTTTACCCTTTTTTAACAAGTCAACATTTAAAAAGCAGTGTTATTAGAAACCCATGGAACTTGATATGGCAATATAAATTGTTGCAGGATTTGGATTTCTATTACAAATTTTATACACATTTATGAACATTATTTTAGTCATCCACACACATCTCAACTTCCTGAATTATAATGACCCAAAACAGCAACAGAAACATTTCCCCTCTACTTTTCTGTAACTTTCAATTACTAAACAACATTTATAGCGTTGTCTGAAAAGTAAAAATTCAGAACAGACTGATACCGAGACATAATGGTAATATGATAATTGCTCTGTAGGTAGCTGTGGTTTCTGGGTCAGGTCACTTCAGTTTGACTTCAATCAATTCAGGTTATTTAAGACATATTTGACCTAATAAAAAAATCATCTAATAAAATAAAATCTGTTGGCCTGAGCATGCGGTTATATCCGAGCCATTAGGATATAATTGAGCATGAATCCTCTTTCATCAGCAAATGAACTGCAATTTCAATTTGCATATTGAATTAAAAGGGAACTGTGGCGTGTTTGTGTGTGTGTGTGTGCGCACGCTGTGCTCATGAGAGCGCTGGCTAAAGTCGGGATGTTCTTTAGCGAAACCCAGTCTGCAGTGACCTCCAGTTCTACCAAAGGACCTAATATCTTTTCTGCTATGCAACAGAATAACACATGGTGTAGTCATGGACAGGGGTAACTGCAGTAACCAAAAGAAACATTTTGTTTGGAAGTTATTTGACAACATTTAGTCACAAGTGTCAAACCAAATTGGATGTTGTAAATAAGCTGGTGTACCAAATGTAAGCGACTATGAATTTATCATAATCTTAAATTTTGTGAGGATTATTTTATTACCAGTACAGTTTTAAAATTGACATAAAAGACACATATTTTGGATATTTCAGCAAGTCATTGAATGTCCGTACTGGTAAACCGGTTTGCTTCAGTGTTGATTCGTTCATAGCAAATTTATATTTCAGTGCACTCACTTTAACAAAACAAATTAAATTATGAATGAACTGTACTAATTACTTAACAATTATTTAGTGAGTCATGTTAGTCAGGCTGACTCTATTCAAAATAATCTTTACATTCGCCACACAAAACCCTGCAAAGACCACCCACTGTCAAGCTCAGTGGTTCCCATCCACAGTGGTCACCAGAAAGCACAGAGGGGGCCATAACCTTGTCTGCTCAGAGGTTGTGAAAATTTCAATTTCTTGTTTGTGTATGAAAATAATCAAAACAAGTCAATTTTAATTATTTAAACCTTTTTACTAATAAAGATTTGTAACCATTAATTTTATTCTTTTATTATAATAGATAAAGAACGAACAAGTCTCTGGGAGAGGTGGGGAGTATTGCAGGGGTGGGGCCTCAGCTTGCTGTAAAGTAAGTAAGGCGGGCTTTGAGGAAAGTAGACTGGGAACTACTGGTCTAGCTGATTTTTTACATCATATTGTGGTAATGATCCGGTGTGAAGGAGGCTAACCCATAGCTATCTGAGCAATATTACCAGACACAGTGATCCTATTTGTGGAAAACAGAGATTGGCTTCAGACAATCACCTTGGAGGGCTTTAAAATGTCACTCTTCTAAAAAAACATTTCAAGTATCTTCCCTCATTAAGATGTCCACAATATGCTTTTTAGGTGGTACTATAAACATCCTCAGCCATCAACACTAGGCTGATGAATTTTGTTTTGAATTTTCAAAACACCACCTACAGACTTAGAACAGCAAGGTCAGGCAGCCTGTATGTTCTTCATAAGACTAAAGAGAAGGCAATCCTGACTCATTGCATAATGAGGATTTACATGTAAACTGTATCCACTGAAAGAAACATGTAAAATGAAAAACCTAGAATTCCTTCAAGAAACGTGTTCCGCCTGTCGCCTGAGATTAGGACGTTTTCACTTTAAATGACTATACCTCAAATAATTATTTTAATTATCCTTTAAAAGGGATAGCCAGGTAATTTTTGAAGGGATTTTTGGCCAAATAGTTATAAATTATTTGTACTTTATCAGCCATGGTATCAGTCATATAGAACAAGGTGTATGGAGAAAGAGGCCAAGGTCCTCCTCCAGAATAGGCTAACAAATCCAACAAGTGACAGTTTTAAAAACTTTTAGGTTTATGAAACAACACTTTTTTTAAAAAAATACTATTGTTACTATGTGCTGTGTGATGACTATAAATAGTGCTTATAGTGCTCTATGACTGATGTCATGACTGATAAAGTACTAAAACATCTGACAAAACATATTTTAAAAAAAACTACACTATTCTTTACCTTTGAAGTTTAATATAACTTAAGTAGTTTTATGTGGGATGTTATAGGAAGTACAAAAATAAAGTTGAATCTTTGTGACAAACACCAAACACCACAGAGCAAACATTCTCAAAAAGGTGACTCAGGAGTTGGCAGTAGCTTTGCTCTACATCTGCAAGCTCCTAACAGACTTTGATCTGAGAGGCTGGAGTGACCTTTTAAAATCTGTCAACCACAGAGCAAACCAAAATAGAAAGCTGGGAAAGACCAGTTTGAACTTATTTCAGGTGGAGAATGCATCTGTTGATCAAGTGAACAAAACAAAACAAAAAAAGGACTCAATAAATTGCTAAGTTTTTTTTACACAGGACTGCTAAAATTGTAATACCATTTCTGTCTGGCTAGTATGGCTACAGACAGAAACATAGCAGAAGCATTAGAAGATAAAAAAAAAACAATTTGGTAGATTCTGAGAGAAAATGAAGAAGAAAGGGAAAAAAGGGAGGGGGGAGAGGGGGGTGTCTCCAAAACAAAACAGGCCTGGATGTTCATTAAAAACAACAGCTGTCAATGATTACGGGATCCTTTCCATGGCAAAGAAAAGCCTTCGAAATATCCAAGCAGCCAAGAAAAAGAACACGCTTTATGAGGAAGACATATCATTATCCAATTCTCATATTAAAAGAAGACTTCACAAGAGCGAATAAAGGAAGCTCAACACAAAGTACAAACAATTATGAAGTCATAGTTTTAAACTATAAATACCTTATGTCAAGAGGGGATGAAGTTATAGTTGTTTTGGTCAAATCTTGTAGATGGCGTTTACAATCTGGCAAAACGTTATGGGATATTAGAAAATTTTAGTAATGTCGCAACTTCTACGACATCAATTTTAGCTCAATATTTGTACAAAAAAGAGTGATGGTTATGTTTGTATTGGCTATGGTTGATTAGCTGAGGCAGCCTTGCTGAATTGGGAGGACTCCAAATGTTAAGGAGTGTTAGTTGTAATGGTAAAAGAAAAAAAGGTAAGCATTCTGCAAACCATGCAATTAATCTCAAAGCTATAGATTTATTCATTTAGCTATAGATTATCAGTATAGATTATCAGTAATTCAAACTAGTCAAAAGACAGAATAGACCCACAATCAACAATGTAGGACAGCTGCAATAAAGTCTTGGAAAAGCACCATACCAAAGGACACTTACACTAAGTATTTGACTGCACCGATTTATAATCCTCCGTAGAAGAGTATGGAGACAAAGCAGCAGGTTCATGTCCTTCATTGTGTACAATACCTTCACCCAGGACATTTAGTAGCTGCTGCACTCATCTTTATGATGGGCCTGCGAGGCAGCAGATTGGTAAAGCTAAATGGCCCAATAAGCCAGTCAAGAAGGGAAGCTTTTGCAGGACTGAGTCCATTTTGTTTGGAGGTACTCAGTAGAAGTGGTATGAGTACAAGGACTGAATCAATCCAGCATGACCTTCATCCTTTTTGTCACAGTGATAGAGCCAATAAAGCAGCACCTTCGGCGCTAACATGGGACTCAAAGACACTAACCTTGCCTTTACTTTGTCTTCCAAGCTGGACTCAGTAGCTGGTATGAAGAGTTTGAGTGAATGCTGATTCAGCGTTCACACTATTGTTTTTGATTTGCAACACTGTTTTTATTGCAATTTAAATACTTTTGCAAAATGTGTTCTAGTTTAACCATTCATATATCAATACATTCAGCTCATTCAGGGCTGCTATGATTTTTGATTTGTATTACGTTTTTACTCTTGATATTACTTTTGGTAACAAATATTATCCTCATAGAAAAACATTAAAATGTCTTCAGTTCCTTCAAAAACAGGATTTTCTTTGAAATCTGGCTTTAAATTCCTGCTCTGTTGTCCTCCTATTCTGTAAATTTTAACTTTTAGCCAGACTTTGCAACTTTAAGTTAACCCTATATGCTTCTTCAGGTTTTAGCAGCTGTTCTACTAGTTTTAGCTTCTATCCAGATTTTTATCCTTTTACTTTTATCCAGGCTTTTGGTTCTTTAGTTTCTACATAGTCTTTCGATTCTTTTAGATACCATGCATTGCCTTCAGCAACTTATACGTTTTGGCAACCCTTTAGCTACTATTAGCCAGGTTTTTGCTTCTTTTAGCTAGTTAGTGTTTAGCAATTGTTTGCCACTACTTAGCGTTTTGCTACTTTATGTTTCAGCTTGACTTTTTTTTACTTTAGTTAACTTAGTTAACTTACTACTTTTAGCTACCATTTTTCACCTATAGCGTTTATCAGATTTTACTTCTTTAATATTTTTATTTATTACTTTTAGCTAATTTGTACACATTTAGCAGCCATTTTGTTACATTTAGCTTTTAGATAGTTTTGACTTTTTAGATAGCATTTTTCTTAATTTTAGCTAGTATTTTGGGCATTTCATCTTTTTGCACATGCTCTGCTTTTAGTTTAAAGTCAGTTTCAACCTCTAACAAATTTCATTCAGCACTCACAGCCGTTTTTTTTTTTACAGAAAAGAAAATTTCTCTAGTTAGTTTATACACATGCTTTTTTAAGTATTCAGTCTTGACTTTCAATTTCCAAACATGCCAGATTAAAAAGGTATGATATGTTGTGACAGAACTTTCTGGACACAAACTGACTCGATGTTATCAAAACTGTGCAAACACTCTTTTAAATTTGACTCGGTTGTAATTTAGTCACAACTGCAAACACTGTCACAGAGGTAGTCTGTACTAGACAGAATACCAATTAGTGGCGTTTGTCAGCTAGGGCACGACAAGTAATCAACAGTATGATGTCTTTTCAGAGAAGCATGAAACCAAAACATTAACCGTGCCCCAGTCATTTGCACATTACCTGTAAGTGCATTAGTGAAAAAAAGAATTGTGGTTGTTAAGTATGTTCAGGAAATAAAGCTTCCAAAATGTGCCAAAATGGACAAAGAAGCTCAGCATGTATGTGTTAAAACAGCTCAGTTGTAAACTGACAAATACTGAAAACCTTTGCAGTGTGTCACAAATTTGACAAACTCTTTTGTCAGAAGTACATCTGACTATATCTCTGTCTTGTGCATGCTGCTTTGCTGCAGTTATTAGTAATGACATTTATGGCAATGACATTTATTGTGTTATAAATGCTTTATAAGAATGTGTTTATTTTAAGTGTTTGTGTATTCTGCTGTAGATGAATCATGGCTTATGGTTGTTTTTATGTTCTTTATTTGCACCTATTTTTTTTAACTGAATTGCTATTAATTTAGAAGTGGACTTTGTCTGTTGGCAAATAATTTCAAAAAATAACTGCATGGATTTTCATTAAACTTTCAGAAAATAATCATTAGATGTACATCTACAGTTGAACAATTCAAGATGGCTGCCACAGTAAACTGACTGCTGGAAACAAAAAATACTACAATTCAGCCAGTTCTACATATATTGAGCTAAAAATTGCTGTGGTATTCTTGAAAGTCATACAGCTTTAACACATTTTGCAAAATTATTCATAATATTGTACATACTGCTATTTAAAAAGTTTGATCAAAACAGTACTGTTCCTTTTTATAATAAGGTGCTTAGTTTAAAACTTTGGTCTGAAAGGGTAGCAGGTGATTTGCACCCCTTTAAGAAATCCAAGGCCTTTAGTTTACTTGCATTGATTTTGATGACTTTTACTCTTCAAAAAGATTGCAATTAAGTATGCCTTACAGTGTTGGGTTTGTTTTCACAGCACTTCAGAAGCATTGGCAAGCTGTGACACGTCTGGACAGTGAAAGAACAGCGAGTTAAAGGGATGTGTGAGGTGCTGCTTTGTGTTCAGCCCTCAAAGAAGGAAAAAAAAATCTTTCAAGTGCTATAGATAACAAGGTTAAAGAACTGTGACTGACGTTACATGCAGCTGCTGCAAATATCTGAGTTCATGTTTTCAGTTCAGATTAAAACGTTCTTTTTCTAGGTGCCCTACTAAAGGTAATTTTTCACCCTTCCATAGTTTGATGACACTACCTGCAGTGGTAACACTTAGAGAGCACCTTCCCCTTCCTTGACATTTCTGTGTGAACTTCTTCGATCGGTTGCCAAAGGAACCAGGCTCTGTAAATCGCAGAGGACAGTGAGCTTAGAACCCCCAGTGGGTGAGTAACTGGTTTCACTGTCTAGCCACAGAATCTCCTCTTTATGTAAGCATTACACATATAGTCGAGAGTAAACCAATTTTTTATTTTTTACTAAGGTCATCAGTTGTTCATCCTGTGATTAAGAGTTTCATTCAAATCTGTCCAGTGGTTCATCATATCGTGCTAACAGACAAACAGGGTTAACACTATCTGTAAATCTTGTGCAGTTAGCTTTCAGAGTAGAAGATGGGGGCAAGTCTCAATTACTACCACACCAACTTTTTGTCAATATGTTTCAAAATCCCGGAGTCAAAAATGTTAATGAATTGTAGATGTTTATTCAGCAATTACTTTCTGTAAATTTAATTCTAATTCGTAACGGTACAGACAAACACACAGAGGAGAAGACATGATTGCTTCGCCATCGCCTTTGGTGGCTTGGGGACTTTCACAATTTAATTTTATTTGTAACAAGTGATGGGATCAGGAGTTAAACAAACCAGGGCATGCAAGTTCATAAGATAAGTTTTCTAATCACAGCCATTAAGGAGCCTTAAGAAATAAAAGCTCCTTTCAGTACAGGATATCACTTGTTGGCAGCCCGAAAACTGAAAATTAGAATCGATTCAGTTTGTGACACTTGAGAGTTTACAGTGTCAGAGATAACTTGGAGAAAACCCAGATGAAAATGTCTGATAACCCCCCCCCCAAAAAAAAAAAAAATAAATAAATCCTAGCAGATTGAAGCACCGGCTAACATGGAGCAGATCAATGCGTGTTACCGAACTCTGCTGTGGTACACATTTTATAAAACACCACATGTTCTGCAGCATTTCACTGCACAATTGTGAAAATTGCACTGTGTAAATTAAAAACTAATTGATTTTATTTGTGACTCTGTTTTTAGCAACCAGGCTGGCTGTATTCCCTCGGCAGCCTAGAGTTGTTACATTTTCTGGCTCTTTCCCTTTTATTAGATTATTGTATTGAACAAAAAGAAAAGAAAATCTCTAAACAAATCAAAATACTTTTTATTCTACTTTTATTTGAACCACAATTTCTTTTTTTTTAATGATTTTACACTACTTAAGTCAAAATCTATTTCCTTAAAGTGAGAACAATTTATAAATATTAAAAAGATGATTTCTGTTAGTGAAAAATTAGCTGTGACAAATTTAAAAGACATACACACTAGTAATTCATTGTTGGATAAATATTTGATTAACATTTAGTATCAGATTAGACTCGGAGAGGCTCAATAGAAGAGGGCAAGACTGATATCAAGTATTAATAGCTTTAATTATTAATGGCTGTGAAGGTGAGAGATTAATTACTTATTGAATATTTGGGACTTTATGATTATCACTGACATTTAAATTGGGAGATTAAAGTTATCATTTTGCAAATTGTTCAGCCCAAAGCATCATTAGATGTTGCCAAAACCAGCATAAAAGATAAGGAGTCTACTGTACAGGTTTACTTTAATACAAAATTGTAAATAAATGAATAAATTCTGTAAAATCTGAAGAGGTTTTTTAATTTTGTCTTTGAATTCATTCTTGTGTAGTACTCACTGATAGATGTTGGGTTTATAGCAAAAAAGTGTGATGTTTTCAGTGTTCACAATGCATTTGCCTATATATTTATTACCCATTCACTTTGTCTGTAAAGTTAGCAAAATATCTGATAAAAGACTTGAGATATAGATGTAGATATATCTACAACTAATTAGTTTTTCACACCAAATCAAGATGGCTACCAAAGCTAAAAGACATTAGTAAACACAAAACAGCCTATAATCTAATTATTTTGTTTATGTTTTTGCACTAAAAAAAGGAGTAAACATTTCTAACTTTAATATTTACTGGAACATTTTAATTTTTTTTCTTATTCTCAAGTCTGTAGCAAAATAATCTCTGAAGAAAAAGTCTCTCCAGAAATCTCAATTACTCCTAAAGCCAGTCAGGAAGTCTCACTCAGGGTTTGAAAGAGCTGCCAGACATTCCATCAGGTGTGGTTATTAAATCATTTTAATATAGATTGCAACTGTGACTCATTGCAACACAGGCATATTAGGATTCTGATTTCACTTAATGGACCTGTGACAGTCACACTGCAGAAAATAAATTTGTGACTAAAAAAGAGAGAAATAGATAGAGTTGACTCTGCTTCCTCCTTTAATCTTAGGACATTCTCAATTTTGAATATGCTCAAACACACACAGACGTGCGCGCACACCCACACACGATGGTCCTTTTTACTTACCACCTGTCTGTTTCTATTCAGTTTGATGAGGACCCCGAATGCTGACTCAACAGGCAGACCTGCGAGGAATCCTAGCAAATTTAATTACATTTACTAAAGTAAAGAAACAAACCGCATACAGCTGGGAGGAAATCCAAAAGAATGAAATAAGCAGGAACTGGGCAACAGAGAAAAGCACATCAGAACAGAAGGAACAAACTAAAGTTTAAAGAAAAAAAGAGAAAAAAAAACAGGAATTATCTATAGGTATTTAACTTATGTTACAACAAACGATGGAAGCACACAACATACAGCACGCGCCACAAGCAAACAAAAAGCAAAATTAAACACAAATATACACCAGAAAGAAAAAACTTTTGAAATAAAATCTAAATACCTGCTTAGAAGTTCAACACATAAAAGGAGCTGAGCAAATCTTGGTTTAACAGATTAAATAGTTTTTTGGTACACTGAAGGTTTTTGGATATACTTGTATCAAATAAGAGTAAATTAATGTTTTATTTTACTGTTCATTTATCTTTTGTAATGTGTTTTAGTTCATTAATGTTTTATCTGGCACTGAAGGACAAGAAAGAAAATCCTCTTGGTGGATTACAGACATAAAACACCATTTGAGTAATGGAGTCTTTTGCTCCAAATGCCGCATTGCTGAGCATTTCTTTGGTGCCTCCATAAGTTATTTCTGCCAAATTCAACAATGCACTCCGTTACCATTATGGATGGTGACTTCTGAGCCATCATGAGATGAATGATCCTTTCTTTATTTAGTCTGAGAGACACTCAGGATAAAACACAATAAAAAAATGAGCATTAAACAGATTCTAGTTTCCTAATCTCACTCAGGGCCTTTAAATGTGGAGTTTGGATGCTCTACCTGTGCATGTGTGGGTGTTTTCAAAGTACTCTGTTTCCTCCCAAAGAGCCAAAACAAGCATACTAGGTGATCTGGTAAATTTAATTGTCATTAGGTGTACGTCAAAGTGTGAATGGTTGTTTCTGTCCATGTAGCCCTGTGATTGACTGTCCAGGATATAAAAAATACTTATACATCTTTTGAGGCATTATTTCTCTTTAGATAGTTTTTCATATAAGAGTATTGATTTATACAAAAAACATGGGATTTTTGCCCTTATTTTGTCAACAAGTTTGGTGTGGTTGGCCAAATGTGCCAAATTCTGGCAGACACAAAGAAAGTAAAAAAAACTTTTATTTAAACAGAAAACAAAACCTGACATGACAGCATGACTTACGTAAGAAACATGGGGAAACATGATGAGTACAAGGAGGAAGGAGGCTGCTGGCTTGGAGCTAACAGAATCATTCCTATAGAAAGAATGACTTCTTCTTCTTCTTCTTGTGGATTTTTTTGGCGGTTGGCAAAAAACTGAAGGTGTGCATTACCGCCACCTACTGGT
>JAUBOC010000127.1:4502352-4518263 GCA_032275365.1 Anablepsoides cearensis | reverse complement strand
TTTTGTTTTTTCTCTTGTCTCTTTCTTCTATCCTCTTCAAAAAAAAAAAAAAAAGAATTCAATTTTATTTTTTCAAACTGAAGTTGTTCAAAGAGCCATCTACAACAGGTAAGCTATTGAATGTTCAATGCTTCCCCACAAGACCCCACATCAACAGATCTGAAGATGGTCCAAAATGCTTTTATTTTATTTCACTTTTGGCAAAAAATGTAACTTTGCCCCTTTTTTGAGCATGAGTTGTGCTCTCAAGTAAAGTTTTTCATCCAGGTAAAGGTCCTTCACGACATGTGACTCAGCCGTGGCTGATTCTACAGACAGCATCAGCTTTCCAGCTTGTGACTTTACAGACGCCAGATGCAGAGGAAAGTAACATGTTAGAAAACGGATAATCTTGTCTGATAAAGTGGAAAAGAAAAGTGTCGGTGGCTGCAGGGAACAGATTAGAGCTTTTAATGAATGTGCCGTAATCTTGGCAGTGTTGTTTATCTCTGCTCGCACCTGCTTCGACACGCTGCACCACAATGTTTCCCCACCATCATTAGTAAAGAGGGGGGGGGGGGGGGCGTCTGCTACGGGCTAATGCATGTACTCGGCTGATGCACATGTCCGGGGCGTTTGTGTCTGTCTGTTGCGTGGAACTCGGGAGTCTGTGTATGAGTGCGCAACACACGGGGGTGACATTTTTCTTTAATCCCTCCACCGATTAAACTCCCGCAGTGAAGTGATACCTCTTGTGTCTCCACTAACTCCTCCCCTTTCTGACCTTTCCGTTGAACCTGCGCTCACACATCCCACCGTTTGCATGTTCACACAAGCTGGTGATGGATGGTGTTATTACCTGAAGCTTTTAAGGGGCAGAAAGGTGCTTAAGAGAACAAACACACTTGACTGTTTGTGCTTTATCATCACAAATTAACAGTTAGACGTGCACATACACACACACCAGCAAAGACATGTACTCATGCACGCTGATACATACATATTTAACATACATAGCTTTATATATATAGAAACATTAGCATTAAGCAGTAGAAGACAGTGTCTCCTCACAAACATTTTTCAGTTTTTCAACACAAACGTGCTCTCACCTGTGAAAATTATTCATTAATGATTTATTGAGACCCTCAGAAGCCACCCAGGCTTGAGAAGCTGAATTAAGCTTTGCATTTCTTACACAGCATTAAGTACAGATAAACAGACACGCACACACACACACACACACACACGTGCACATGTATACATAAATTTTTGCATATTTGTCGGTTGAAGCTCGGATGTGCATGAGGGCATTTCAGCACTCCAGATGACCTTGCTTTGTTGTTTGTTGGAACAGAAACACCACTGAGACAGAAAATAAGTGGGCCAGTCATGCTCTGGTTAAAGGTGATGATTCAAAAAGAAAAAAAAAAATGCATCGTTTTGCTGACTGTCAAAATGCCACATCAGGACCAGCATTAAAGACACGCAGCTTTCATCCATCCATCTTTCTTACTTTCTCCTCTTTTCCTCCTTCTGTCTACCCCATCTCCATTTTTGCTGATTGCTCTTGACCATTAATATTTCATGTGTAATGTGGCTCTTTTGGATGGTGAGAGAGCATGTGTGTGAGCGCGTGCGCCCCTCCCCAGCCAGAGTTGTGTGCTTGCGTGTGCACGGGTGCACGTGTGCCCGTGTTTGTGTGTTTGTGCCGCAGTATCAAATTCTGCTCTCACAGCTGTCGGCTAGTCTCAGCCTGGTTCTGATCTCTCTGTCTACCTCTCAACCTTCAACCTCTCCTTCTGTTTCACCCTTTTTCTTCCTTTCCTGGGTTTTTCATCTGTGTCCGTCTGTTTCCGCAGCCCTCTGTTGATTTCTGTATCCTTTTCTTCCCCAATGCTTCACTGACTTTCTTTTCTTGAGCAGCTTCCTGCTCTCTCGTCTCCCTTGACGCCCTCTCTGTCACTCCCTCTGAGCTGTTACAACCCCTCCTTTTCACAGATATACTTTAATTTTTTTAATGCTTCCTAAACATTTTGACCTCTAAGCTTTCCATTTTTTCCGCAGATTTTGTTTTGCTTTTTACATGAAACAAAGTTCACTTGTCAACAAGATTTCTTGTTTCTGCAAATTTGCTTAGTATGATACGATTGTTAGTGTGCATCACTTTCCAGTCTGCTGTGCTTGCGGCATGCAAAAATATGTCGCAATTATGCTTTGTTGTGCTGTTGATTGAACAAACTGTTTTGATAAAACCAACAAAAAAATTTGTGCAAGTTTTACAGAATTCAATCAACTCGTCCCACTTTTAAGTCAAACTGGAGGCCAGATCACATCCCAGCCGAGAATCTTTCTGTTCTGGATAGAGTTTGCATGTTCTCTCCGTGTATGTGTGGGTTTTCTCTGGGCACTCCAGTTCTCTTGCACTAACCAAAAACATAGCTGTCAGGTTAACTGGTAACTCTAAATTGTGTCAGTAAGAGGGTGAGAGGTCTTAAAGGGTCCTTGGGATGGACTTGTGACCTGTCCAGGGTACCTGCCCCTCGTAACTGCTGGATGTGGACACCAGTGACCCCTGTGACACCAAAAGGAAGAAGCATGTAAAAATAGTAGATGGATGGATAATAATAATAATAATAATAATAATAATAATAATAATAATAATAATAATAATAATAATAATAATAATAATAATAATAAATGGCCTAAATGGTGTCAAAGCTAAATATTTCCACACATGCTATATGAGTTGTGAAATGTTTATAATAATGACAGTAAATGAAGACAAGGTTATATAGTAATTGAATACAATCTAATATTAATTTGTAAAGTTATATTATTATAAATTACATAACCATCTATGCAGGTGCAGTTTGCAGTCAGAATGCAGTTTCTTGTCTTTTTTACAATGACCCAGACTTTAAATGTCTCAGTCCTTCTCACTTGTCTTATAGGCAGCACTTTAGACCTTCACAGCCACAAGGTTTTCAGTGTTGTAATCATGTAATAATATGTACATGATTGTCTGTTACATAGCTGTAAGCACCCAGTGTTTTGTATAGGAATAGAGTCCAGCAACTAAAGTTTTGGCCATTTTGTCTTGTCATTTATCCACTCACCTTCATGTGACACGTATGGGTTGTATCCCATTAACTAATGTTAATTTAGCAGCATAACTTATTTTATCACTTGGTGATAAAACTGTTGCTGAAAACAATTAACATGGCAACTGCAAGTTAAGAACAAGCAGCTATGACAAACGGTCGGGTCAGCTCTTCAGATCAGATTGCGTGTGCATCCACCATGTTGAAACAGTTATTAAAAAATAAAAAAAAATAATTAAAATAATAGATAACTTAACAAATGTATATAGAATAAGCATAAATCACTAGTACATATGTTCCTTTCTACTTATCCAATGCAAAAATTGAGTTTTTTTTTAAAGTAAGGATGTGAAGATTATCTTCTGTAAAACAGATGATGAAATGTATCGCTGTTGCAAATCAGTTCTGTCAAAATGTTTGATGGAGTTCTATTGCAAGGTTGTGGTAGAAGTCGAAGGGAAACTACATTTTGCACCAGAGTAATATAAGACAGGCTTTGTCTTCTATGACAAATGGGAGGAAGCAGGCTTTTTAGAGTCACTCTGAGGATGTGGTTATACAGAGTTGATGAAATTAATATGTAAAATTCTCTCTGGAAAAGGATGCCATAACCCTAAAACTTTAGGGCTGAAGTGGTTTTTACATTGTCTGACATAAAGCAACCGTAAATGTCTCTTTAGGCAGTTGTTGGAGATAATGTATGCATGCGTTTGTGAGCGTGTGTGTGTGTTCCAAAAACCTCCTGCTGATTTTAGGCACACACTGTTCTCTGCACCTTAATGAAGAGAATTACCGTTGATGCACACACTATCCATTTATTACTGCTGTCTCTCATTATGGGTTGAACATCAATGCGTGCATTTACTCCCCCCCCCCCCCCCACACACACACACACACACACACACCCTCTCTCTTGGCGCTATGTGTGTGCATCCCTGTTGGCATACAGTATATATGCTTGTGTGTCCGTGTGTATGCATTAAATCTGCTCCACCGTGGTCCCAGGCGTGTGATTGGCCGCGGATGAGAGCTAAGGTTGGCACAGCAACATTTCCGCTGAAGGCCGTAAAGCAGTAGGCCTAGAGCGCAGGCAGCATCTGCCCCTCCGCTGCTGCCAAGATATACACAAACAGTCACACACACAAACCTACACACACACGCACAGTTTTGCTTCAGCGCTCATAGAGATTAGCCTACACGTGATGACACACAGTAGATAATGTGCAGTCTCTCATTAGGCCCCTGGTCTCTGCGCTGGCACTTGATTGGTATTTTCTCACCCTGCTGACCTCCTCTTCCATCTCTGCTGCACGACTCCACTCTGTCCTCCTTTTACCTGTCCTTTTGCTTCATGTGCGCTGAGTTAAAGCGTTCCTGTAGGCCCACTTCTTCAGCATGGTGCTCATTGTTCTCCTTCTTCACCTGTTTTTCTTATTTTTTTATATATATATTTTTTTGCTCTGTGACAGCACCTTACAGTCATTACAGGTCTGCCTGTGTTCTCTTTTGCTCTCGCAAACACACATATACACAACAGCACATAGACACAGTGCTATAGGGCTATTCATCTGTCTAAAGCAGTAGCTTATGAAAGGTCAGCCTTTGAGTTATGACAGAATCTCCTGGCCAGAGCAGCCCAAGCGTGGGCGGCAAAGCGTCGGCCGTGTGTATGTGGGAGCGCGCACAAGTGTGCACGATCAGTTTGGATAGTTGACGCTAAGCAAGTGTTTGCTGTGTGGTTTATGGACACGCATGTATTTTTGAGTGTATGGGTGGAGAAATAGTGCTCGAGCGTTTTGTGTGCACTTGTGTGTACGATTTCGAAGAAATGGGTTTACAACTACGAATAACATTAAAAAGTGGGGGAAACAGTGAATTAAAGCTAAAAAAAAATGTGCATGCTGTTTCCTTTATCTGCTTTTGTTCTTTTTTTTTAATTCGATCATTAAAATTAAAAATGGATGATTAGATGAATATTTAAGACGGGTTCTTGTCCCTCACAGCGCAGGATTGTTTATCTCGGCACGCAGAGAACAACTTCACTGAGACGCTTTATGTTCTCCAGGCCCTCCGGACATGTTTGCACACTATTGATAATCAATAGCTTTTTTCCTACTTTTTTTTTCCTGCATCAAAGGACTTCTTAGTGTTTTTGTTTTTGTATCTCACTGTGCTTCTTGCATCTATAATACACAGGCATGTACGCGCTGCGTGAACAGTTTCAAGTGAGAGTACGGATGTTTGAGCCGCTGCGCACATGTAAGATGCAACATGTTTGTTGGCCTTCTTTCGCCGTGTCCTCCTCTCTTTGCCCGAAGAAAGGAAAGTAAGGTGGTGTCGAGGCTGAGCCGTCTCTGCTTGCCCAATAACTAAATAATTGCAGCAGGCAGAGACTTTAATCCAGATTCTTGGCAGGAATATGAGCTAAAATGTTTGCTCTTAACTGTTGTTACTGTAATTCTTCTTAATTTGCAAGCAGCAACACACCCTCCCATTGAAAGCAAGACTATCTTTTGCACAATCCTCTTGTCACTAAACAGTAATGAAGACAATCGTCAGGATTCTTGGCTCGTCTCGAGGCTGCTTAAGATGAGCACATCAGCAATTTACACTTTAGCTCTGTCTTCCTCTGAACGAGTCCATTAAAAACCTTGGTAAACCTGTTGCCATGGCCACCTTAAAACGAACTGGAAAGAAAGTTTTCAAATCGAGAAAGCTGTCAAATACGATTCTAGGGATTCGTTTCTGAAGATGCAGTGTTGCCATTTATTAAAAGTGTCACTTTAAGATTTTGTTTATGTAAAATGAGGGAATCTTGAACATGCATGGACGCCCACAATCCCCGACAAACACTGAAAACACCAAGACTAAATGCACAGACACACGGCAAAACCCCTGACAGATTGTCTTCTCATAAGTAGACATAAATTATAGATGATGTTCCCACTCTGAGCTTGTGCTTCTAGATGGAGTTTTGGGCTAAAATGCTGAGATAGTGTTTCAGGATCTCATCTCAGTCAAAAGTGAGAAAATAATGGCCAAACATGATATATACAGCATATGCAGTATTTATCAACATTTCTTGCATTTACCCTGATGCAGCAAAATTTTCCAGCAGTTTATATATATTCTTTTTAATAAATGAGCCTATTCTGTAGATGTAACCCAGTGCAGCGATGAACTGGTAGCTTGTTCCCTGCGTACCCAGGCAGCTGCTCATCGCCACATCTATTTAGCCTCCCAGCCCCATGTGGTTCTGAGCAAGATAAAGTGGGTTTTGGAAAATGAATGGATGGAGTGATAAGTGTATTAATTACGAAGAGTAAAAATAGTCTTCCAATCAGTTTCTGAACTCAGAGGTTTTCCTCATCTTACAAGCCTTCAGCTTTTCGAATAGAACGACACTGAGATCTCCTTTTAGACATTTACGGTTTGCGTTTACCTTTTTGCACTCTGTTCACCTTTTATTTAATGCAAGTGCTTCACTTAATTCTCAAAATTGTTTCAATACCTGAAAACGTGGCAAGCATGCAGCAGTGCCTTTTTAAATGCATTAAAACTGACAGCTGCTAGAGGCAACCAAAAATCTATGATGCCAACAGACCCAATGATGACATGTTAATTTGATTTAATTTTCCCACGATTCATCAAAGATTCACTCCCTGCGTTAAAAATTATTTCGATCCCCCCCAATAAACTGCAAGGCTCTACCTGGAGCTGAAACCAGATTCTAAAATGAATTTGAAGTTTTTTCCTGTTCATTTTCTGCCTTATGGTTTAATACTTTTGAAATAGGATGAATTAATAAAAGTCATAATTTACTTAAGAGTGCAAAGATAGACTGCATGGAATAACTACTAATAACCAATGAATGGGGTAGAATAAACTTGAAAATGATAAACTCTTTCAGACAATAATACAAAACAAAAGTGTTCTAAGTGGCAACAATACTTCAGAATAACTCTTGACAAGAATAATAGTAATTCTTTATATTTTAGTCATACACAGCTTAAAAAGACGGTACTTAGGAATTGAAAGTAATGCATTAAAAGCATGTTGGAAAAAAAAGACAAAGAGAAAAAAATACTTCTAATCAGCTAATTTTTTATTTCAGTTATTTTACACTGTTCTTTTTACTGTTTAGGTTCTGCAAATGAATTTATACATTTTGAGCAGAGGATATTTAAAAAATGAGCATTAATCATGTGTTTTTTTGTTTATTTATTCTTTTTTTGCCTGTTTTTCCTAAGTAAAGCACATTTAAAATGTTGTGATGTTTGTTTTTTACTTTTATACACTGGTAGATATCGTTTAAACTGCTCTCTCATGTCTCTTGCTTATCAGTGTTTTTTTTCTGCCCTCTTCCTCTGCCTTCACTAAAATGACACGTTAGTGTCCCATTTTGATGTCCCTTTTAAACTTCTGGTCCTTTTAAGTCTGTGTCAATCATTCTATCTTCACAATACTTTTCTCTAAAGAACTCAGGATATAGATGATCCAGTGTGTATTTTTGGCACTGAAATGGCTGCAATTTGTCCCTCATTTTTACAAAAATTCTCTATAAGTTAGTTTCTAGTCAGATGGTAAAACTCTGCAAAGTCACAGAGTCACTGTCTCTGCCTCATATTCATGCAGAGATATATAAAGTACTTAAAATATGTCTGTCCATCTGTTTTCTTCCACTTATCCGGGGTCAGGTTGCGGGGGCAGCAGCCTGAGCAGAGGGACCCAGACTTCCCTCTCCCCAGCCACTTGGGCCAGCTCGTCTGAGGGAATCCCAAGGCGTTCCCAGCCCAGCCGAGAAACATAGTCCCTCCAGCGTGTCCTGGGTCTTCTTCTGGGTCACTTCCCAGTGGGATGTGCCCAGAACACCTCACCAGGGTGGCGTCCAGGAGGCATCCTAACCAGATGAGCCACCTCAACTGGCTCCTCTTGACGTGGAGGAGCAGCGGCTCTACTCTGAGTCCCTCCATGATGACCGAGCTTCTCACCCTATCTCTAAGGGAGAGCCCAGACACCCTGCGGAGGAAACTCATTTCGGCCACTTGTATCCGCGATCTCATTCTTATGTTCACTACCCAAAGCTCGTGACCATAGATGAGGGTAGGAACGTAGACCAACTGGTAACCTGAGAGCTTCACCTTCTGGCTCAGCTTCCGCTTCACCACGACAGACCTGTACAATAAAGTACTTAAAATAAATAACAAAAAAAGTAAAAGTTAAAACAACAACAATAACAACAACAACCAAAAAAAAAAAAAAAAAAAAAAATTGGTAAAATTACAAATCCTCAAAAAACTACGTATCTGTAGTTATACTTAGTTACACCCCTGCATGGAGAACTCAGAAATGTTGCACAGCTACCAATATGCAGCTTCTGGTTTTATTCTTTTCATCACATCAAAGTAAAGACAAGCATATCATCTTATTCTGCCATTATTTGACCTTTGTGTTATACCAGTTTCCTTTTTTCCTGTTGAAACAGAGGGAGCGTCATCGTCTAGATGTACACAAGCCTTAAAAAAAACAATAACTCCATCCCTCCTCCCAGCTGTTGTTCATCACCTTGCATTTCTAACTGCTTTCCTCCTCATCTTCTTTGCTGCTCAGAGCCTTTTACCCACACCACAAGGTCCCATCACCACTTCGTGTGAAGAAGTTGAACTCAGAGGAAACACGCTCTTATGTCGTGTAAGTTGCAAACAAGCTGACGTCACCCTTGTCAAATTCTCTCCAGCTCTTGGGTCAGCCAAGGGTTGATCTGCACCTCTGTGCTCACTGTGACAGCTGATGGATCTCCTGTTTCTGGATTGGTCCAACTTTTGTTTTCCTCCTGAGTCAGCTTATGTCACTTCTGGTTCAAGTACTACTCTGTGGTTGGCTGATGTCTCCTCTGATCCTCGGCTTTGACCAACCCATGATTAACCTATTTAGACATCATTTTTTAGACAGATGTAGTTTATGCTGCTCCTGTTCCTGTTTTCTTTTTGGCTATCCACATTTCAGAGGTTTCACCTGTAGGAAATAGCTGACTGATGCCATCTAAGTTTCTAGGTAATAGTTGGACAGTGGTTCCTCTTGTTCATACATTTAAATTTGCTATTTCAAGACTTCTCATGACTCTTCTGATACAACTACCTCCTCAATTAACCAAGTAATCCTATACTTTTAGCCAATGCCATATCTACTTCCTGTGCCAACTGATGAGGCAGTTAATGCGTCATGAAGTTGTCCCTTTTATTGAACCTCAGACCAGTTTATGGTTCCAGAGATTATCTGACCTGACATGCGCTCAGCTGCTCTGGTTTCCAGCCTTCTGTCTACCTTGTATCCTGTTCTGAATGTAAGCATCCAACTCATCCATTTCTGCCTCTCCTTTGGTTGGGTTCCGCCTTTGCTAATGGCCTCCCACCTTCTGCCTTCATGACAGGGACCACCTGTTTTCAAGGTCAGTGGGCTGAACTCTTCAACAGCGTTCCCTATCTAATCTGTCTACGTCTGAAGCAGCTCCACTCTGCTTGAAACTCCGGGTTTTCCTTCTTCTATTGGTCTAATTAACCACCGTTTTAGTTCAGGCTAATCACAAAGCTCAGTCTAGTCCAGTACTGACTGACTCCAATCAATCAACATATTGATTATATTTATCTTTGTATCAGCCCCATTAGCTGACTGTTTAGCTGTTTCCTCTCCAAGCATCCTAGTGGTAAATTTTAAACACAGTTTGCTGTTTGAGCTTCCTTAGCCTGCCTCCCCTTGTTGTCTCCTCTGTAAACCACTTCAAAACCGACCTGCACCATAGCACCACCTTTTCATCCCGTTTCTGACTTAATCATTGTCATGTCTGTCACTGATGATTGCTCTGTTCTGTTCATACGGGGGTCTTTGCCGCTGCTCTTCTTGCCTTAGGTTTTTCATGTATATACATCCAAGGGAAGAGAGGCGTGCTCTCTCTGCCTCTGGCTTTTCCAGCTTTGCAAGCACAGGGAGGTCCCAGAACAGAGCACTAAATCTAACTTTATGCAAATAAACTTACAAATATCTCTGCTTAAAGTGGTCTGGATGCAACCGGCAAGATAGTCAGATCTTATAAAGTGACCTTCTGAGCAAGACTGAAAACCGTTATTTATTGTTTTTAATCTTATGAACACAATTGCAAAAAACAAAACAAAACAAACAAACAAAAAAAAACAATAAACTAAGAAAAATAAAATTAAAAGAGTTCAGAGAAAATAAACCAGAAATATTACTAATTTTTCAGTTTCCATAAAAAAAATAACACTAAAAAGGAAATTGTTCCATTATCCCCAATTACATCCAAACATTTTAATTTGTAATGAATGTATCTAAGTAAAAAATACTAAAACACATTTTGTTTTTTATATGACAACTTTTGATGCAACATATCTAAAACATATGATACCACATTAAAAGAGTCAGATTTTGCCTTTTTTCCACAAGCTAGCACAATTTGCTAAGATTTGCTGATAAAACATCATTGCTATTCTATAGTACAAAAAAATCTCTCATTGTTGTAACTACTGAAGCTTGTTTTAGTGGGTTTAATGAGTTACTTGACTGCACTCCACCAGCACTTTCCACAGGGTGATCCTCTCTTGTGATCAGTTCTTTGAGCTGCTATGCAAATGTACTGTAAATTTGGACAAAAATTATGCATAAAAGCCTTTGACAAGCTTTGTTAGCGTATGAGATATTATACAGTCCTAAACTCAAAAATTTAAAGACCCATTGAACTTAGAGAACCCAAAGACAGGCAATTTAAAGCCAAACCTTTGTTTCTTTTTTCTTCTTTTCATTTTGGCCTGTAGTTTAGCTACAGAAAACAAACCCTCTTTTAAGAAAAAAAAAATTGCGTTGATTTCATGTGCTGATATGTTCAGGGTGGGTCGTAGGTGAGTCAAAACAAAACCTTAATTCCCATGTAGGCAAAATAAATCCTAGGTCTCACTTCAAGGGAACTCCCTTGTGTTTCTTTTGAAGAGAAATCAGAAACTTGCAAAGTCACCAGGGTGGGAACACAACAAGTCTAATATTTTTTAAACTCTTCTTTTAGTGCTATTTCTGCTGTGATTTAGTGTTATTTTTATGTAAGCATTAAAGTGCACCCTAAAATGTGTACAGTGCCACTGGTGACATTTAAACACAGTGTAATTAGCCTTATCCGGTGGATCAACTTATATTTAAGGAAAAATAATAAGAGCAGTCTATTGTCTTCTTTTCTGCAGTTGACAGAAGTTGATCTTTGTTGATTAAAGTTATATCTATGTTGTTTGTTTTTAATGAGTGAAACAGTAAGTAGAAATTTTTCCAACTTTTCAATGGTACTGAACTCACAAACACAATCATGACTGTTAACAAATATGTGAACACATAGCTAAATTGAGGGAAACAATTTAAAAATATGCTCAATCATTTATTATCTTGACAGTAGCATGTAAATACCACTTTAAATATCTTTTTCCCCGTTTAAAAACAGTTGTAAACCTACTTACCTGCACTTCAGAAGGCCTTCAAGTTCTGCAGAAGTTTTCTTAATCACTCCCTCATTCTAATCTGGTGTGTCAAAGCAGAGAAACATCTAAAACATGCAGGATGATGTTCCTCGAGTAGAGTTCCAGTGTTCTGTACTATAAGAGGAATATCTCTGCTAAAGCAGGCTGATTTTTAATTACAATATGTTTTCTAAAGTATAAAACGCTATCACACGAATGTTTTTTAAAGATAAAAAAGTCATTTTTGTTAAAGAAGGACTTAGCTCTACTACAGCTGTTTAGCATCTGCAGTAATAACAAAGCACAAAAGACAAACAAAATAGTTTGAATAGTTTGAAGTTACAACTAGTGCTAAAAGATTTGATGTTAATATTAGATAAAGTTGGAGATTAGGAAGCTGGATAATTCCAGTCTGTACTGGGGCGCTGAAAAGTAAAAACTCACTGAATTAGATATTTTCAGCATCTCCACAATGACAGGGGTTGTGTTACATCAGAGTTTTTGAATTAGTCGCAACTTTAAAACCCAAAGGTATGCATCAAAGAACAGATTTATTTTTCTTTATCACACTATGTCTCCTTTAAGGGTTCAGTGCAATGAAATAAACCAGAAACAGCTAAGAGAAAACAAGAATTTGGTTAGCTTTGAGATGAAAAATGTTTTATGCACATAAATGTGCTCAAATAAAATCAGCTTATTTGAAACAAAGATTTGGTTTAGTGTGAAAAACAGTTTCAGGAAAGGGGGAAAGGTGGGCAGCAGAAATAGAGAACAGGGAAAGATTGTGGGTCTATGGTGTGAAGGAAAACACTGTCACCAGAGGAAGTCTGGATAGCAAAGAGCATTAGAGGACCTCCCATCACCATGGAAACAGAGTTGGAGTGCAGCCTATTGTTGCAGCCCCCCAAAAGTTCAAAAAAGTTGGGAGAAGAAATGAAAGAATGAAGAGAACTGTGTGTGAAAGCCGAGAAAGATGAAGGCAAAAAAAAAGAAGAAAAAAGTGGGAGGGGAGGGGAAGACTTGGAGAGAAGCACAGCCAAAGAGGACGGCTGAAGGAAGGGAGAGATAAAAAAAAAAATAGGCACAATGTAAGGATTTTGGGGGGGAAGAGGAGGGGGAGAAAGTTTGGAAAAAAAAAGGAAGAGGAGGAGAGAAGGTTGGAAAGTCACAGAGTAAAAGGGAGGTGGAGAGAGAATCAGGCCATTCATCCCTGCCTCTGGAGACGGACGCAGTCTGAATTCAGGATAACTCATTCAAAAACGCCAACTCCACTTTGTCCCGCAACACTTCTGTCAGTCTCCGCCACAGTTTCCAAGTGACTGAGACACAACGGGAATACTCTAATACCGTGACTGACAGTAATTTGCAGTATCTCAAACCCACACACGTTCACACGCTAAATAACACCCCGGCGTTTCCTCGTGCGTTTGTGTGCAGTAAACATGATCGGAAACACATTCAGGAAAGTCATGTTTGGACCTATTATCTAAGCTGAAGGGCTTTCAGATGATGATGAATAATACACATGCGCCAAGGCAAGCAGACGCAGGACACACGCAAACACAGTCAGAATGCCTGAGGAATCATGCTGCAGTGTTGTCAGAAATGCACAATTCTTCCCTCACTGGCACAGGAGAGCTTCCTTAACCCTGTCAGATAATTGGTCTCCGGGGAAACGGTGCTGCTTAAAGCTAAGTTAAACCCTAATAAGGCTGTAAATACGCTTGCAAACAACAACAACAAAAAAAAAGTGTTAAGGATGTATGCAAGAATGAATGGCGCAGGATGAAGGCACAAGTACATAGCAGACAGAGACATGAATCATTTAAGTTTGTCTTCTCAGGATGAATTAAAGGTGATGCGTGCCAGCCGTGATAAAAAAAAACAAGTCAATCAATTTAGCTGCCTTTGCTATTAAGGCCTCTCAGGCATCCAGCTAGTGTAAACACAAACACACTTTTCCTAGAAGTTCTGTAGTTCTTCCAAGCAGACGGAAAATGTTTTCTTTTTTTTTTTTTTGCTTTGCAGTTTTATGTGCAGGAGCATCTCCCAAAAGGGGTTCTGACCAAGCTCCGTGTGTTTCCTCATGCACGGCGTGTATTTCTTTGTCTATGTATGTAAGTCTCGGTGACCTTGTTGGGAACGTTTCCTATTTAATCATCTCGGGGAAATCTCAAACTTGCCTTTAAAATTGAACATGAAAGGTAACCTTCTCTATTTTTACTTGCTCTCTCTCTCTCTCTCTCTCTGCAAAGAACCTGGGAATTATCTTTTTTTTTTTCACTCCGCCTTAGATCCGTGGCAGTCACATGAATGGAGTAGAGAGAGCACGGGAGGAAGAAGAGAGAATGACAGAAGACGAGATAGACAGAAGCGCTTGTGTGTAGAAGAGGGACTGAAGGAAGAAGAGTGACAGCAAAACAGGAGCGAGTTAAAACGAGGAAACGAGGAGCGGGATGGGAAAAGTGGTTCAATGAGCGACTGAGGAGGAGAAGCCGGTGGGAAAGCTTTGAAACAAGGGAAATATTTGGCGTGCTGCAGCTGCAGCAGCCCCCAGTGTGTGGAATAAGACGTCCACTTAGAAGAACATGCAGACAAAGGGTGTCATAATGAGGTAGAAGTTCAGTGCATCAAATGGGCAGCTAAATTTGCTGGGAGATAGAGATGCAGTCCAGTTCCAGTAGCAGTGGACAGCAGTTTAATGACGTCTCATGAATGTGCTCAATTCTGCAGATATGTGTCACTACCGCTGTCACATTTTACATTCACGTCCTAATATCGGCGTGGTCGCCCTTTCTCGTGCACGTGCTTGCTGTCTGTCATACTTGGCCTCTTTATGCTGCTCGCTGTGAGGGCAGGGCATCCCGCTAAACGGTGGTGCTGGCTCAGCCCGAGGCGAGAGCAGCGAGACCTCACGTTTGGCTGGGCTGAAATATTTAAGGAAGCCATCCAAAGCTTGTTTCGCTCAGTCAGGAACCCAGTGGGTCATTCCCATCAGAGACCAATTACGACTACCGCTGAGCCCAGGAAGAAAGGCTCTATCAAAGAAAACAATGCACCGGGACACAGTTTGCACTTACACGGAGAGGTATGAGACCCAAAATGATGGATGCAGTACAGGAGCACAAGTGTGAGGAAGGAACACCTGCACAGCTATACTCATCTTTTAGTTTTGTTTTATTTTTGGCTGGATCCTGTTTCCTACTGTTAACCCTTCACCTATTCCCCACTATTTGGTACTTTAATTCAAATTTGAAAAGAGTAGCCATAAGTTGTTCCCAATTACTTTGATGTATAAGGCGATGTTAGGAGGCCCATTAGGGCTGGTCATCATCAATCCAGCAACCCTGTGTTTGCATAGTTGTGTTTAAGTTTTATTTAATTATTTTTTTGTTTTGAAGATTGGCAGAACAGACAATCCTTGGTCTCCACAACTGTGAAAGTCAACTATTATGTCCGAAAAAAAAATACTAATTTACTCAAAGTTACAAAAAGCTTTTGACAATAAATACAACTATACCTTTATCACAATATTTCACTGTTATCAATAGTTTCAATAAAACAAGTATAGGGTTAATTTGTTTGTGTTTAACAGCTGATTGTAAAATTTTCTGTTCTACAGCGAGGCTGTATTTTGTCTGATTGTTATAAAAACTGTGGTCTATTTTAATATATTTGGTCGGCTGTCTGTTAATTGTCCTAGATCAGGGGTCTGCAATCTGCGGCTCTGGGGCCTCATGTGGCTCTTTGGCCCCTCTGCAGTGGCTCTTTGAAAATGTGACCAAACCTAACAGAATATATGTTTTTGTTTATACTCAAAACAGTAATCAATTAGTATGCAAATACATGATTAATACTACTAATACAAAAAAGTAAAACATGTTAGCTCAGGCCAGAGTGGTAAAGTAACTAAGTACAAATACTTTGTTACTGTACTTAAGTACACATTTTGGTTATCTGTACTTGAGTAATTATTTTTCAGCATACTTTTACTCATTACATTTTTACACAATTATCTGTACTTTCTACTTCTTAAGTATAAAGTCGTTACTCCTATTTTATTCCAGGTTATTATTTAAAAAATACTATCTATATAAATTGTGTCTCCTGGATACAGTGATATTAATTGTGGTTGAATGAGAAGTATAAATATATAAAAATTACTTTGTACACAGTCCATCACAGCTGCATGCCGTTACAAAAACATTTTTTTTGAGAAGTCAACTCCTAATAAATGTCATTTGTGTGGCGCACCCAAAGAAAATAAGGTGACCACATAAGTCTGTTTATTGTTTTTATTTTCATGTTTTTTATATGTAAT
>JAUBOC010000127.1:4490690-4502252 GCA_032275365.1 Anablepsoides cearensis | reverse complement strand
GTCATCTAAGTGTTTATTTGCCTGTTTACAGGTGCATTATCTTTATTGCTGTGGTACCATTCTTGGGACCCGTAATATTTAGGACAATCTTAACGACTCACTTTCACTCAATACTTTTACTTTTAATACTTAAGTAGATTTTGTGTCAGAAATTGACTTTTGATACTCAAGTACAAAAAGTATCAGATACTTTAAGACTTTTACTCAAGTAATAATCTTAGAGAAGACATTAACTTTTACCAAAGTATTTTTATGATATGTTACTTGTACTTTTACTGAAGCACTTTGAGGTACTTTGTACAACACTGGCCCATGCTAGCCTGTTGTTTACTTAAATAATCCAACTTATTTCTCTCCAATCCATATAATTTTAAATAATTTGAAGACTACATACTATGTAGTACTACTGTACTATGGTATTCTTATTACTAGTAATAAGAATTATAAACAAATATACCTGAATAGTTCAGTTGAACTAGTTTTTATGAAATTCAATATAAATTATTTACAGTATTTTTCTTGTTTACATGAATCTTGTCTTTTCATTTGTCTTGATGTGTAACTAGTTGATAATCCCAGTTGTAGCTTGTTTTGCGGCTCTGGACACATTTTAATAGAGAGCTGAGGAGCAGAAAAGGCTCTTTTGATTGTAAAGGTTGCAGACCCCTGTCCTAGATAATAGGCATTATTTAGTGAACATAAATATTTATTTATTTATTTATTTATTTATTTATTTATTTATTTATTTATTTATTTATTTATTTATTTATTTATTTATGTATTTATTTATTTATTTATTTATTTATTTATTTATTTATTTATTTATTTATTTATTTTCATTTTGGAACAAGTTGAGCTAGACTGCACACAATCAGAGGGTGTTGTTCAGATTCAGCCGCTAAACCAAACAAAGTTGTTTTGCTTCTAAGATCCAAATGTGATGAGTAAAGCCAGTGAATTAGCTGAATGTGACAAACCAGGCTCTGTGCTAAACAGAAGGTGATTGTTGATATCTTTTTTGTTGTACATTTATATTGTCAGCTGGTAAATGCGACCATGGATTCCCCAATTGGTCATCCCTGATTAAAAGCGACACCTCCTCCTAAACTTGTTACTCTCCATGTTGGAAGGAGCTCCTCCAGTTTTGCTCAGCATCTCTTCCACCCAGATCATCACCTGGCTGACTCAGAAAAAAAATGTGCTCACTCGTACTTTCCTTTATTGTTTGAAATGATTTTTATGTTCAGTAAGTTTCAGTTTTTTCTTGAGTTTCTACTATGCGGAAAAAAGCGGAACTATTAGCTTTAGCTTCCCAAGAGTTCTGCACTTAAGTGTGAAGTATGAAATGTCCTGATCAGAGCTAACTTTGATCTTGTTTTTGCCTCCTCAAACAAGCAAACAATTTCCTCAGTTCTTGCATGGTTTTCACAATTACCTTCTTACTGGGTTACTCGCTTTCTGATTTCCTGCTTTTAGGTTTGTCTGTCATTTTGCTGATTTACCAGCTTTATCATAGAGGTAAAAACAGAGAGCGGAAGGTGAGTAAGTGCACAGTTCTCAGCCTGCACACACACATAGGCATCTGTCCACATGGTGACTCACACAGCTTTTACCAAAACCTCAAATATTTTTATGTGACTTGCATACAAACACAAATAAATCGACACAGCAACATAAATCATTCATAACGATCATTAAAGACAGATTGTGGGGGACAGTTACTGTAAGTGGAATAAATAGCTTCTGTTGCCCCCTCCCTTGGTCGCAGTGATGAGAATTGACAAGCCTCCGGATAAGGAGCAATTAACCACTGTCATCTGAGCCAAGTACCATAAGGTTCAAACACACGCTGTCACGCACGCAGACAGATTACTGCACACATTTGGGTACTCTGACACACTGACATCCCAGTATGTGCCGTACACGCTGACCTCGTGATGCCTAAAATATACAAGCAAACACACACCCAGGTGATTTCTTTCACTCATACACACACTTACCTTGATTTATTCAACTTTTCTACCAGGCCAGTGGGAGAATAGCTTCTGTTTTTCTTTCTTTTTGTCAGCCCCAGGGGGAAAATGCACTTAAGGTAATATAGTTCCAATGGATGCTGAAGCAAAGGCCTCACAGAGACATTCATGAAGGAGAGGAAAGTGGCAAGAGCAGTAGTGAATGTCATGATTTGATAAAAACTATGAGTCTACAGCTAGGACTATTGGGATTATTTGCTGTTAACATAATTTGCATTAACTGCTTGGTCATAATTATTTATTTTAAAGGTGATGTTACTTAAACTGACTCAATACAGCAAATGTTTTTATGCACACATGACCAAATAATAAGAATTTAATTACTCACAAGACCAAATATAGGAATTTTTATGTTTTACTGTGCACATGTTGATGATCAAACTAAAGAGAAAGTTATTTTACTTTACTTTTTCTAGTGCCCCAGTTGTTGGAATATTGTCAATTTTTAAAGTGTTTTTTACAGTGTAGCTATAGATTAATAATTAATATATTTCAGACAGATTTTCATCATAAATTTATAAAAATGTGGTGTCCTAATTTAGATTCTTATTCATTTTGATCATTTGATCAATTAGTGGTCTGTCCTTTATCGGTTTGAACAGACTACCTTACTGCTCTGGCATCTCATTGGGTGTCACAAAACCTTTTGTGGAAGACACAGGAAGACAAAACCATCACCATCCTATATGTCAGCTATGACCCAGTGTTGAAAAAGTAAATAATCTAGAACCATTCCTTTTTTTGTTCACTAAGAACATTTGTTTGCACTGTATTTACTATTCAGAACTTTCTTAAAACAATGTTTTATGGGCCTATGAAAATTCTTTGGAAAAACCTGATTTATTGTACATCAAATTTCCGAATGTATACTGTTATCAGTTCAAACTAGGATGACTAAATAGACAGTAAATGAATGTGTGCTGAATGCAGAGCTTGAATGTGCTGCTGGCTGATTTTGGCTGGTGTAAACGTGAAGCTAAGAGACAGAGTTGGTGAGCACTGATCTAATTAAAAGGGGATCACTGGCACGTCCCAGACCTTTGCAGAGTTGAGCTCATGCAGTGTGAGATTTTGCACCTACTGTAAATGTACCTTCCTGAATTCTGTGAGGATCACTGAATGAAGCAAAGAAGGCTGAGCAGCGAGCAACACAATATGCCTCTTAGTAAATGTAATGCTAGTTGGCCCTGTGAGTATTCTGGCTGTAAGGGAGCTGTTGTAGGAAGCCAATGGCACCATCCTGTCTCCGTGTGGAGTGAGTGTAAGTAATTTTACCAGAACCTGGCTGCGGCAGTGAAGCGATTGCCAATGAAATGAAGAGATTACTCGTAATCAGCCAGGAAACGTAGATGGGTAAAGATAAAATTCATCTCAGTGTTGTAATGCTCTTGCTTTTAAAAGTAGGAAGAAAAGTTTACAGCGTCTTTCTGTTATTTCCCAGCATCCACATTTGGTTCTTAGTGTGGAAGCAAAATTTGCTAAGTGGCCACAATCTTTCAATCAGTGTGTCGTGATCTCTGTGTTTGCTGTTTTAAATTTATTTATTTTAATATTAGCTTCATTTTCTGTGTTTTCTTGTTTTACTGTTTACAACCTCTTGTGTTTGTTTACCATTGTCTCCCTGTATCATCAGTCATATATGTTCCTCAATTTATATAAACTCTTGGCTTTCATTTAATCTTCAGTAACGCCATTTTTTTTCTACCTGCAGCTTCACTTATCTTCTCTACATTTTCCAACATATACAACATACATTTTAGTGTTCTGATAACACAGCATGCACTGCCAGTGTGTATTGTAGTACATGTTGTATTATGAATCTTATGGGTCATAAAAATTGTTTTAGTTTATTAGTTTATTCATTTTAAACAAAAAATAATAATTTAATACAACAAAAAGTAACACAAATCTCATAAAATGAAAGGAAGCAGAAGAAGAAAAAAAATCTTATAATAGCTGCTCCTATTAAACAAAAAATAATAAAAATAAAAATATTTACTTTTACATGTATATATAAATATGTAAATATACAATAATTTCAAACCCTCATCAGTATAACAAAAATAAATAAAAATTACCTCTCAAACATCGGCTTTTAAAAGTATGATTGACCTATACACACAACCCTCCATCCCTCAGCATAAACACATTCCCATAGCTTTGCTCACAAATAAGCTTATGTAAAAGCAAGAGTAAAGATTCTACACGCAGTGAGAGTTTTTGTTCTGTCCATCATAAAACTAGTATTACACGTACAATTTCACATTCGGCGTTTGCAATATCACTCTTTCGGGTAATTCAATTTGAAAATGCAGGATGTCTTTCCTTTATGGCATCTACAGTTTGTTCCCACTTTAATATTTTGAATTTATTTCCACCGCTTTTCTCAGAGTAATGCGTTGTCAAACATTCATAAAAGCTGCATCTTCTTTCACAATGAAAAGGGACATTTTATCTTCAGCTGCCTTTTACTTTCCTGTTTGAAGGGCAGCATTTACCCTCTCACAGCCACCTGTTGAATCTTGAGTGTGTTTATTTTTCTTTCTGTGAATGCACAGTGCATACATCTGTGAGTTTTTTTTTGTTGTTTTAGGTGTTGGTTGCCCATAGTAAAGGCCACACTTGTCCTTTTGTCTCTGCCCTTTGCAGAACTTGGAGCAGATGAGGTCACCGTGGACAATGAGCCATGGGAACAACCTTTCACCACAGCAGGCAGCTGTGGAGGATGAACCAATGTCGCTGGCAGGTAATGTTGCTTACTCTCTTCCTCATCTTTTTGTTTTTTCTTTCACAGTTCCTGTTTGCCAAATCTTCCAAGCTGCAACTGGTAACAAAGCATGTTTCCCCCTTGGTAATCTGTCTATTCTGTTGCCTTACAACACCAACTCCACAGTGAAGCGTGGCGGCGGCAGCATCATGCTGTGGGGCTGCTTTTCATCAGCAAGAACTGGGAAACTAGACAGAGCTGAATGAAAGATGACTGGTTTGAAATATAAATAAATTCTTAAGGGAAACCTGTTTGAGGGAGGGATTTGGGAATGAAACACAAATTCAGCTTCCAGCGGGAAATGACTCTACTTTGTCAGCGTAATCTGAAATGTTGTTTTTCAATACTTTGCTTGTCAAAGTGTGGACATACAGCATATAAAATCCAACTCAACTCAAACTCTGAAAGAACTCAGATTTAAACATTTGATGTTTAGGAAGTGCTCTGTTTGTCACCTGAGCTGCTAGTTGAATGTTGTTTTCGGGGTCACTTTAAAACTATAAATATAAAACATCCCTGTTGAACAAAGAAGTTCATAACTCTGCTGACATCTTTCAAGTTCTACACAAGACATCGACAGCCAACAAAAAGCGGTTTTCAGTTGTTTACCATTGACCTGAGTGTGATTTCAGGTCTTTTCTTTCCTTCTAAGTGGATTTTCTTTCTTCATTGCGCCTCAAATTCTGTCTTTTCTGTTTCCCTAAAACACCGTGTACCTGGGGGGAGCTGAACAAGTTCAAAACATGTAGCAGACCATGTCTCTGCCCACTGACCCAATGCGGTGGAACACTTGGAGCAATGCTGAGGAGATGTAGCGAGGCCACACACGGATGTCAGGCCGGGCTGGAGCACAGTAAATAGCAATCGCTATTATTTTAGAGAGTGCAAGTCAAATGCCGCTGCAGTGTGTGTGACCTTTACAAAGCTTGTGGGCTGATACTGAATTAAAAAGTGAGATAAAGTGGTGGAGGAGAGGAAAATTTGGGGGGTCAGATCCAGATGAACACAAACGCACACAATATCAAAAATCAAGCATTTACACACAAGGATCTAAAGTTATCAGTGAGGCAGAAGTTACAATCACTCACTGATGGTCACACTATGTTAGCACCATACACGATAGGGTGCATGTGTGTGTGTGTGTGTGTGTGTGTGTGGCAAATCAGGCAGTTCTGCAGAGAAAGTGACTGTCAGACACGTCTACTGAAGGGATGTGCTGATAGAGAGGTTTTAGAGCAGCCGACTACTGCCTAAAGCCTAGAAGAGAGGGGGTGGGCGTGGAGCGGGGGCAAACGGAGGAAAAGAGGAGAAGCGAGTGAGATAAAGAAAACAGGAATGCGGCAGAAAATAAACAAGGTTATATAGAAACGGGGAGGGAGGCAACAAGCAAGAGATTTTGAGGGAGGCTGGAAACCAAGGTCAAATCAGCGAAGCATAAAGAGAGAGAGAGAGGGAGAGACAGGTGAGGAGAGGAGACGGAGGAGGAAAGGGGCGAAGAGTGGAGAGGAAAGATAGAGAGGAAGGAAAGGAGGGGAGGGCTGGAAGGGGTGGAGGTGAGGAGGAGGGGTGGGACCTTTGCATGATAATTTGTTCATTAGGAAGGACCTTGACTGTGAATTTTCTCCCAACATCCTGATTTCCTGACCCCGCTCCTCCTCCTCCTTCCCCTCCTTTCTTCTTTTCTCTTTCTCTGCTCTCCCTCTCTCAAACACCCCACCCCCACCACCACCACAGCCCCGCTCCTTCAACCCCACCCCACATCCAATCTGCTTAGATTTCTCTTTTTCTCCCTGTCAACGTCACCGTTCTCTCATTATAGAATCCCTACTCAGCAACTCTAAGACAGAAAGAAAGAAAGAGGGGAGGGAGAGAGATTATTTCAGCCTACTGTCATAATTTATCTGCGTATTTCCTTTCACCGTTTACTTTTCAAAGCGTTTAGGAACATTGAAAACCCCACCATCCTTCCCCCCCATTTCCAGATGGGGGTTTTAAGTGCCCCTAATGAGACAAATAAATCCTTTCAAGGAAGATGAGAGAAAAAAAATAGGGGGAGGGGGATTTTTTTAAAGCACACTCTTTGACAAACAAATGTGAAATCAATAAAGGGAAGCCTGAGACACAACATGTACAAGCCAAGGAACACAGAAAGAAACTCTAATGATAAAGTAAAAAGTTCTGCTTGTGTGAATAATTTATTCAGAGTAAGAGACTCCGTGTTAGCGGGAGGGCGCCACACGCAGCGGTTACCATGAAAACAGTGCAGTCCGGTTTCATAAACGGGAATAACAGAGGCGTGTTTCTGGTGTCAAAATCCATCTGATGCTGATGAAAGAAAATAAAGTTAGAGCTTGAAAGAACGCCGAGTCGGATTCATCTTTGATGAGATGTGTCCGCCTATCAGGTTAAAGTTTTACATGGCTAAAGTTCATGTTCTGTTCAGAAACGATGGAGTTACAGTTTTAATCAAACCTTGAAAATAAAACAACCAGGCTCAATTTGTGCCACTTGGTTAGCAATGTACGGTTACAGGTGGGACTACCGGCTGGAGACTTTAGAGTTTTCATGTTCTCCCTGTGCCTATTTTGAACATGTTAACTAAGTACAATCATTTTAAGCAAAGAAGAGAAACAAAAAAATAAAGAAGAACCAACAAGTAAATTTAAAGTATAATAATACAAAATGTTTTTGTATAACTTTACATGGCAAAAAGGAGTGGGAAGAAGTACAAACTCATTTAATCCCACCCCTTCACTATTTGTTATCAATATCTACTAATCTAATTTATTATTAATGCAACCACTAATAGGATAATTGACATATTTAAAATATTCAAATACACACAATTATCATGTTTTTACATATCTTAATAATTCCTGAACATAACCTATTTATACTTTCTTTTAAACAAATTAATGTTTGGGCACTGCTTCAACTCCACACTCAAATTATTCCACATTTTCACTCCACTCACAAAAACACATCTTTTTATCACAGTGCGCACAATAACAACTTTGAGTTGACAAGCACCCCTTAAATTGTAACTTGCTTCCTGAAAACGAAATGTACTTTAAATGTTTTTGGATACATTTTCATTTTTGGCTCTGTACAAAATTTTTAATGCTTGGAACTCCACCAGATCTGGAAATTTCAGTATTTTTAGCTGTAAGAATATATATATATAATTTTTTTAAATCTGTAAACTGCATTGTAAATGATATGAACTGCTTTTTTTTCTGAAGAATATAATGTGGATGTAAAGTTTTTTTTATAATTGTTACCCCAGGTTTCCACACAAAGTAGCTTAAATAGTGAGGATATGGCAAACAAGAGAGAATATGGAATGATGTCAAACATGCAGAGAAATAGGCAAAGATGGTGGACAATAAAAAGACCGTTTCTCGGTGTGACATTGTTTTTGGCATGGTTGTCACAAAAATTTGATCATGTTTTCTGGACCCTTCAAGCGGTTTTCATCCTCGGGGCAACAGTATTGCCGTTCTCTCGATGCCTGTGGCCTAAACAGCAAACAGTAAGTGTAAGTTTAGAGTAAGTGTTGATCTAGAGTGTTTATTCCTGATAAACATGACAACATCCTCATAAGTCAGTTGGAGAAAATGTCGGTGAACATTGCAGGACTGGAAACAGACTATTGGAGTTTGAATTTGAATTTCTGGAAGAAATATTTCACTCAATTATATATATACTGAATTTTTTTCTTTTTTGATGTTATGTCAAGGGGTTTTACTCAACTGAGTTGAGTAGATTTAACAAGATTTACATAAGTAATACAAGTAAGTTTTTACATTTACTGAATTTATTTTATTGGAATCACTTGTGATAACTTGGTTTGGTAAATTCAACATTTTTTCAGTGTTTATTAAACTTTTCCTTGTCTTTCTAGAAAATATAGGTAGAAAAACAATACAGTTGGAGTAATATTGTGCTGTTTATTAGCTAAATGTGTGATTCCCCACCCCCAAGTTAAGGGATAATGATCTGGTTTTTTTTTTTCAATTTATAAGCTGGTGATAATTGTTCTGCATTGGATGCTGCAACATGATTGTTGGTGGCTTTACATATTTAGGACAATAGTTATGCAAACTTTCTTTTCTGCAACAACTCCTACATCCTTTAGCGGTGATAAATAGCACAACCTTGCTTAACTTCCCTCATTAAATTAACTCCATGAAAAGCGTAGCTGTACAGAAAAGTATCACACAGCAGAGACAGATGTTTTATCATCAGTAACAACCTAAAGCCGGTGAAAACAGTTTTGCTGGCTTAACTACATTTAACTTCTCAAGGGAAAACTCATTTTCAGCCTCCAACGCTGAAATAAGACATAGTGCTCTGAGCTGTCCAACTTTGGGCATGGATCAATAAGGCCTATAATAGATTTGTTTTGGTATTTTCACAAGGCAGTCTGTTTTTATCTCGATTCAGGCTAAAATTGCTAAACACAAGCTCAGCTATTATTTACAAAGAGAAAACAATCCCTAAATGGATAGTCTAGTATTTCTCTTCTATCAAATCAATCAATAATTAATACCTTATCAGCCGAGACATCAGTCAAAGAGCACAGAGTAGGAGCAAATGAGCAAAAGTTTTCATCCAGATTAAGCTATTCAAATGAGTGACAGTTTTTTATAATTTTCTTTAGGTTTGTGACATGACAACACTGATGTAGAAATGAATGTGTGCTGAACACATGCATCCAGTCAGTGCAAAGGTTTACTTAATTTCAAGCAGATTGACACATTCACAGCCTCTCAGCATCATCAGCATATAAACGTGTTCAGCACACATGTAGTAACACTAATGTTGTTTGGTAAGTAAACTAAACAAACTAATTATTTTACAGCACTTTGTTTTTGAATATCTTTGTTTTATGAACCTGCTTGCACAAAGACACTCTGCCTGATGTCACAGCTGATGAAGTACTCACTACTAATAATGAAACAAAAAAGCAAGACTGTTCCTTTAAGGTATTTTACAGGTATTAGAGGGCATTGCAGCAACACTCCAGTCCTGGCAGATTTACACTATTTTACTGGCTGCAATTTCAAGATTCTTCCACTCACTTTTAAAGTTTTAAATGGCCTGCCACCCAATTATTTAACTGATCTTTAACTGATCTTCTTGACTTTTTTAACCCCTAAAGAGCACCAAGATCCTCCAGCCAGATGCTCTTAGTGCAGGGAAGCTAAATTAAAGTGCAGAGGAGATCTGACTTTTGCAGTTGCAGCCTCCAGACTCTGGAACAACCTGACATTTGCACCGCAAAACACATACAATCTTCTAAATCCCACCTGAAAACTCATTTTAATCTAAGTTCAAGTTTGAGTTCCATCATATTTTTGAAATTAAGTTTGGCCAACATTGTTGCTTTTAAAATGCGCTGTAACAATAGAACTGGCATTGACATTTGAACACTGCTAACTTACAAGAGCTGAAATTTTTACAGTTTGATAACAAGCTTCACAAAGTTGGCTGGAGAGAATACAATCTGAAATATATTTCAAGATATTTAAAGCTTCATTTTGAAATAATTATATTATCATATTAAAACCATGTAAATAACCCTTAGAATTTAAACATGTCTTCATAAAAATGCTTGTGTGCTGATGATGTTGAGTTCAGCATTGCTTCCAGGACTAAGAAAAAAAAAAAAAGGTCATCAGAGTGGTGACTCTGCTTCATAGAAGCTGAGTAAAGTCCACCTGGAGCAACTTATAAATCTTTATGACTGCACCGCTGGCAAAGCAGTGCAGTCACAGGCTACCTCAAAGCTAAGAGCTGTTTCCATGGTAATGAGACTCCAAGACTCCTGCTGATAGTCAAACATCATCTAATGGCAACCAAGAAAGAGTCCCTGGTCAGCACTGAAAAAATTGAAATGAGGATTCCAGGGTTTCTTTAAAGAAAATCACTAAAGGCCCTGACATGTTGAAATATAACGTTACAAACAAAGATGCGTCTAACACAAGTCTTTTCTTAATATATTTTTTTTAACAATTAAACACTGTTCTGTTCTGAATGAAACAAAACTGCACAGATTTGTAACAGGCCTGTCTGGTCATGCTTCATCCAATTCTGCAAAGCTTCAAATGTGAAGCGGTTTTCAATTCAAAACCAAAGCCAAGTTCCGCAGAGGATGTGAGGTGAAAAACAAGGGAAACAAAGAGAAAATAAGTGTAAAAGATAAACATAAGCTCGTGCACGCACTATGACACACGTCCCCGGGGAGCCTGTGGAAAATCTAACACGCTCATGTAATTCTGACACACATTTTGGTGACACACAGACACACACACACACACATATTCCTGTATTTATGGCTTGCTGCCAAAGGCAAAGGGGCGATTATGTTTTTGCTTCTATCTGTGTGTGATTGTGTGAATGCATGTGTTCAGTTGTCTCTATCAAAATATTTTCAGGGGTGCTGGTTGGACTTTTATGAAATTCTTAATGAAAGTATTCACAGTATGTTAAGTTACACCTGAATTACTCTTGGTGTCAACCCAATTCTTTAGTCAAACACAAAAATGGCTATAAAGTAAATAGGTTTTGAGCTAAAGTTTTGCGTGGCTAAAATCGATTCCCTGCACATTATCATATTGCTACACATGGTGCAACTTTTTTGCTTGAATTTTTGGTGATAACTTTTAGAATCAATTTATCATTTAAAGGGATCCCTGATTAGTTGTAACATTAGACTTTATTTGATAAACATTTATTTTAACTGTAAAATAAAGACTG
>JAUBOC010000127.1:4458170-4469036 GCA_032275365.1 Anablepsoides cearensis | reverse complement strand
CACACACACACACACACACACACACACACACACACACACACACACACACACACACACACACACACACACACAAGTGAACAGCTCTATTTGCAAACACGCAGGTAAGAAAATGGGTGCAGAAAGGATCATCTCTCCATCTCACTCTGCAGGAGATGAAACTATTTAAGACCATCTCAAACACTCTAAAAAAGTGAGGTGGAGTAACTCTGCTGGTAATATGGCTAAGTTATAGAAAAATATACAACACTTAACACTTTGCACCAGTCATTTTTTTGTCATATTAAAATGCACTTGGATACATTCAAGGGTTTAGATAAGGTTCAAAGCAGCTAGCTGCTGAGGCAAGGGCACTTATTTGTTGTGTCATGCAGAGGCTTAAGACTTAACTTTAAATTCCAAGCGGCAGCCCAGCGTGTGCAACTTTGCTTCAGCGCCAGCGTCATTCTCCTAATAAGGAACACCATGTTAATATAATGCTCCCACACTGAGTTTTCGTCGAGGGGACACATTTTAATGACCTGGTTTTCTTTCAGTAAGCAGTCTCCTTACCTACAGCTGGCATATGTTACTTACAGTATTATGATAGCCACAAAACGGCATGGAGGGAACAAGAAAAGGACACTCAGTTCTTGGTATGTGGAGTTAGTTTGGTTCATATTCAGAGAAATCGAGACTCAGACACTCCATAATCATGGCGCACACACCCATCAGTGTAGTTGCTATTGCAAGGATCGACTCCTGCTATTTCACTTCTGCTGCCCTCATCTCAGCAGCTTAAAGGGATACTTCTGATCTTTTGAAGAGCGCAGCCAGGGGAAGGTTATAAGTAATTTATGCCGTACCTGTTGTAGATAGTTCTTTGAACAGGTGCAGTTTGGGAAAATAAACTTTAGTTCCGACCTGGTTGATGAGCTAACTGTGCTTCTAAAGTGGATTGTCACTCAGCACTAGTCGATTTTATATAACAGAAGAGAAAAAAAAAACAACTTTCACTGTCAGTTTCACATTAAGTGGTTATTCTGACAGACATAATGTGATTTTTATGCTTAAAAATTCCCAGACTGCTCCAGAAAATCCACAGCAAGCTTTTGCTTGTGCTATTTTTGCACACACAAAAAAAAAGAAATCAATTTCTTTAAATAATTGTATGAATTACTTAGGTTTTTCGAAACCGTCTTTTTGGTTGTTGTTTCTAAAAGTATCCTTGTATGCATGACAACAGCTGTAGTGGCTGTCAGATCTGTAAACGGTGCTGTAGTCCTTCACTAAAAATACACCAGAAACAGGAAACAAGACATGGGGCATAAAGTTCCAAAATCCTCTATCAGTGTACATAAAAACACAAGGATTGTGTTACTTACTACTATTTTACAACTTGCTCAATATTAGTTTTAGATGTGTGAAAAAAAAACACTCAAACTGATTTGACCTTTGGAAATGTCGTATGATTGTCTGGAAATAATATAGGTCGGATAGCCTGATTTATTTGCTATGCAATAATGATTTCTTCTTTTCAACTAAATTTCCAAGTGGCTCTTTCCATATTGGATCACTCACTGTACCTCATCTAATATAATTAAGTTTGGTGGAATATGTTGAATATGGAGCTGTCAGGGGGAAGGAAAAAAAAGAAAAAAATAACAGAAGGAGGAATCGTAGTGAAGTAGGATAAATGATACAAGGGGGCTGATGTGACAGAGGAGGATCCTGGGATAGGGGTGAGATGGAGGCAGGTGATTTGCTGCAGAGACCCACATCTGAAGAAGAGGTATGACAGGACTGGAAGAATGTAGTTCATATATCACTCAGTATGCCACATATTGCTAGGATCTGTTTGGTTCTTAAGGATTTAGCTGCAGTCAGAATTTGGTCCTGACTTCACAATAATGCCCTGTGGAAATCAGCAGTGCAGTAAGAAGTTGAAACATCAGCCTGTAAACACCATTCTACACCCTCTCTGATTAAATCCAATATTCGAGAGAAAAACTGAATTATATGGACTGAATTAAATAAGAACTGGATTAAATAAGAAATATTTGGACTTGAATTTCACTTGATTACTTACTCTGCAAAGTCCTCCGTGACAAGTTTGACTGTAGATTGATGTGAAATAAACAAATTGGGCTGAATTGAATTTCTTTTGATGAATGGAAATTCAGTTTATATCCCTAAGTGCAGGACGAGGGAACTTTTCGCCCTCATCTTGCCGAAAAAGACAAAACTCAGAAAATGTATCAACGATGAAAATGAAATTATTAAAACAAGCGTGGAAAGGGTAAGGGAGCAATTCTAACAGAAACTACATTTTGTGAAAAAACATTAGATGCATGTGTGATTTATTTTTACAAGTCTGTGGACTCTTATGATAACCCAGAGAAGATCTAATTTAAGGCTATCACTCTACTACTATAACTGTTGGATGGAAAATGATTCAGTATCTGACCAAACTGAATTGTTTCCCTGTTATTTCACAATTTAGATGCTTTTGTTTTGTTAATATATTGGTGGTATTGACTTTTGATTTTTGTCATGTTGAGATTGAGATCCCTTTACTGCTTCACATTGCTATTTTTTATGTCTATGTCTACGGAGCCCGCGAGGGGACATTTGGGATTTTTTTCTTTTGCGCTCCCACATAATAGTATTGCGTTCCCTCGCAAAAGTCATTTATCACTGTTGTGCCTGACGGTTTATTAATAAATTCACATACCATTAGCAAGTTAACCTACTATTTCAATTCAGCTTTGGACTGAATATATCACACAGCCACTCGTGGAAGTATGTAATACACGGATATTTTAACACAGCGCAGCCACGCAATGTCAGTTTCAATTTCCCTAATATTTGGCAACACATCCTTTTTGGTAATCGGATAATTCAAAATAAAAGTCTGATTTAATTCAGTTCATAAAAAAACTAACTTTTGCATGGGAACGCAAATCAATATTTCAAGCAAATGCAAAGGTATTGCGAGGTAACGCAAAGAAAAAAAAAATCCCTGTCCCCTCGTGGGCTCTGTTTCAGCTTACTTGCAATATTTTTAACTTTCTATGATGTGTTTAGCTTTCAGTTTTTATTATATTATTTCTATATTTTATCTAACATTTTGCTAATGTTAGCGTTTAGCCTGTCTTTTTACTACTTTTAGCAGATGGTTACTTTTAGGTAACATTTTGCTACTTTTAGATTGATAAGCTTTGCTGCTTTTAGTTGGCATTTTTGCTTCTTTCAGCTTCTAGCTGCTATTTTGCTACATTTTACTTTTAGCTAGCCTTTTAGTTTTTAGTTTTAGCTTGTGTTTTGCTTCTTTTAGCCTTAATAACTTCAGCTTCAGCATTTAGCTTGCAGCATACTGCATTTTTGCAGAAAATGGGAATTCTCTAGGTCCTTTATTTTTTTGTTTTATTAGCTGAAATATAATCCAAAAATCTATTTTCTTAGTCAAGGGGAGCCAGTGCATATCTCCAGTGGTCAGTGAGAGGTAAGGTTGTCTGTAACCAGTCCACACTGGGCCACACTGAAACAACCTCTCACACATAAAGATTCATTTAGAATCTTTCATTAACCTAACATACATATTTTGAGATTGTGGGAGAAAATTTGAATACCTGAAAAAACCCTCACATGCTTGAGGAGAACATGCAAATTAAAAAAAAAAAAAAGTAAACCCCAACCAAGAGTCAGACCACAACTTTGTTGCACAAACATGCAGCAGTTAGAGAAATCAACAATAATTCCTGTCATGTATGATACAAACTCAAAATATTCAGTCATAGTAACCATTTGCTGCTTGTTTTCCAGAGTCAGGCACCAGAATTTGTTTAAATGTCATCACTTCATTGATGACATTTAAACACTGTTTCAATCTCATTTAATTTCTCAGATGGTATCAAGAAAAGCATCAGTAAAATATTGTGTTTGAACAGGGAGATTAGAAAAAAAAAATAAAGAATTTAACCTCAAACGAGGTTCTTCACTTCACTCTTACCATTATCCAAGCAGGTTTTCATTGTCAGACCTATAACAGCAGTTGAATCAAAGGTAAACAACTGAAAGCTAAAATGGGAACACTGCTTTTTTATACAACTTTATATAACTTTCAGCTTTGTATTAAATGAGTCATATGGTTGTTTTCAAACTCAAACAGCAGCAGCAGACAGTTGTAACAGTTCTGGTGCAGCCTGCAACATTCCCAGAAGGAAAATCATTATATTTTAGCTTAAATAACCACGTAATATTACTTTTTTGTCATCATTTGCTTATGCATAATTTTGAAAACAGAACCCCCTTTTTAAAAAAAACATTTCACACAATTAGCACAACCACACACCCAATTAGCAGAGCACAAATCTGTTGCAACAAAATAAACACATTTGTAAAAATAACACACTAATTTACAAAAACCTGCGTTTTGTTGTCATATCAAACACAAAATTTAAATGATCTGATTAAAATAATAATAAAAAAACATTTACAGAGTAATGTGCTAAACCGTAAACACTTTCAGCACTTTTGCTTTCTTCCTGAAAAAAAGTTAGATTTACAGGAAAAGAAACAAAGAACAAACAAACAAAACAATAAAAATAAATTCACCAAGTTCTACACAGGACAAATGTTTCAGACTGATGAAAATGCTTGTTTCCCACAATAAAGTTAAAGTCACTATTTTTCTTTCATTTGTTGCTACGCCAGCTTTTAGTTTTGTTAATTATTAAATCCTTCAAGTTTTATTACGTTCTTGGATCCAATTCCTACTATAAACCATGACAAAAAAAATTGAAAATAACTTTTCCTGATCCTTTCTGTTCTGATTTCCCCATATTCAACAGCGTCCAGTAAATATTTTAATCTTTTTCTAGACTAAAAGAAAGTTAAGGGGTTGATGGTCGTTTTGTCCAGCTTACACACACAGGCACAGACTCACTCACTTCAATGCTCTCTATCTGTGAAAATCCGAAGCGACTCAATGAGATGAAATTAAATTATAAAAGACATAAAGGTATGAAGCGAAAACCCTCTCTCAGGCTCACACTCACCTCACTGCATGGAATTAATTGTCTCTGTGTTAGTAATTACGACTCTGCAGGAAGTAGAACGGAGCACCTGGGTGCCCTGCAGTGGAATACACTCTGAATGAACTCTGTGTTAAAACCTTTCTAAACTCAAAAAAAAAAAAAAAAGGTTCAACTGCTCTTCTGCCTTAAGAGGTAAAATGTACTTCAAACACCAGGCCTGATTGCTTTTGAGATATTTGTATATTTGAAAGTCATTTTACCCATAAAACACTGTCTAAACAGTAACATTTGAAGAGAGGAAGCCTATTTTTTATTGTTGCTTCTTGTTAATTAATACCAGAGGCTAAAACGCTAAACAAAAATAAAAAAAAACAGACAATGATGTTTTTGCTAATGTTTGTACAGTATATGTGCATGCGTGGCTGTTAGCAAAATATTTCATGATCCATTGGGCGACACATTTAAAAAGCAATCACTGAAAGAAGATCAATCTTTTGGAGTCAACAGGATTTAAGATGATGGCTAAAGCCAACTGACTTTATAAAAACACAAAAATAAATATAATTCAAACAATATAATAGATTTTGTCCAGAAGTTTAGTGTGGTAGTAGCTGAGACTGATACCCAACACATAATGTACTGTAAGTGCTAGATTGTGCAAGATTTTTGTGTGACATTTTGCCATTAACTATTTCTACTCTAATTTATAATTTATTTCTGTTAGCAAATATATATTCAGAATAGCTGTATGGATTTAAGAAACTTACAGAAAATCATCATTGCACATAAATCTGCAACTATTTCTATTTTGGAGTAATTCCAATTCAAGATGGCAACCACAGCTAATCTACCTTACCCAGCACTAAAATGGCTAAAACTCAGTCAAGTTTACAGATCCTGAGCTAAATTTTAATGTAATTGTAGCTGTGAGTCATTCACAACAGTGTCTGAGTTGCATCCTGTGAAAATGCATAAAATTGTGCCTATTATTTTCACCGTTTGACTAAAATATTTCTAAGTTTGTAATTTTCAAATAATAACTCAGGCAAAACAGGCAACATGAATGTCTTACATTTAGTCTGTTTTGCCATAAAAAAAAATTAAAAAAAACAATAAATTTTGGATTTTTAGAAAACCTAATTTTTGTTTTTGATGTTTTTTTTCACCTATTTTAGGCTTGTCATCTGACTGACAGCAGTGTTCAGTCAAAATTACTCAATCTACTTCAATAGGACGAAAACATTTTTTTACTTACTTTTTTGTGTTCTCCCACAATCTCATTTCCGCCTGCAGGCAGCGTGTGTGTTTTAGTCTTGGTCTCTGAAGAAGTGTATTTCAGTCATATGCAGGCGCTGTGCAAAATGCCACGACCAGGTGAAATGATTAGCAGCTTTAAGCATTTATACTCTTAAGCTCCAGCAGTCGAGCAATATTGGTCGCTCGGCAGGAATGGAGTTTATTTCAGTTCGGAGCCAACATGCTGTAATCCTAAAGACGGTATGTAATGTCTCGAATTTGCAATACGCTTGCATTTGCTGGGCTTTCAGTCAAAGTCATATGACAGCCTTGCTCAGCAGATATACAGAATTTCAGTTAGGGCTTCCTCGTGAACCAACCTTCAGTAAAACATGACTGCATGTTTTTAAAAAAACTTAAACTTTGTCATAAAGTCAATCATGCTCATTTGTTTAACGCATGTTTATTTGTTCACTCAGTTTACTTCTACTTCTACATGGCTGCTTTTTGTGCTGATGGCAGTGTGTACAGTGTGTAAAAAAAACAGAAAGTTTTACAATTTTGAGGCAGAGTTTCAGCGTTTCTTTTATAACATTTCTTATCTCAGTGTTTGACAGCAATAAGCCAGGATTTGACTTTAAAGATAAAACAACAAAAGATAAGGCAGTCGGCAGGTTTCACTGAAAACATTTACTCTTTGCGTCAGTCTGTGAGATTAAGTTAGAGGGATTTCATTCACTGTATGGTAATACGTAAATAGGCTAAAGCTATCACTTTACTGAGAGTACAGAAATCAATAATTTTCTATCATAATCGTCAGAATCAAGTAGATTTAATTTATGCGCTTATCGCGCTGAAATAAAGCAGGCGCAGCGAGAAATGTCAATTATAAATGAATAAATTACTCACTCAATGTGCTCCTGAGCAGAGGACAGTGAATCAGTGCAATTTCTCTGTAAACAGTGAACGACCTTCTGACAAGGCACCAAGGACAGCCAGTGCACCTCTGTCAGCTGCCTCATAGTAACTCTCCTCCTACAGGGAGGATTCCTTCTCAGCTCAATCATCATGAAGAAAACTGTAGGTCTGTGAAATATTTTGTTTTTCACTGACAAGCCAAAGTGCACACTATAATCCCACTGTAGGACATCCAGTGGCAAAGGAATAGTTTTTTGAATAAAACTTCTGTTTAAAGGTTATGAACAGGTAATATCAAATTAATTCTGCTGATTTTTTTTATATTTGCAGGATTAAAAGGAGAGGCTCCATCTACCCTTACATCAACTGGCTAATCTGGAAGAGAAAAGTCTGATAAATCTGCAGCTGTTAAGTCAAGCATATATTTAATTGTGATTAATAGCACAACTCTGGGCAGTTATGTATGAATAATTGCATTTTAATCACAATTTAACTTTTTATGTAATTAAATTTCAGTTAGTTTAATTTTGTAAAATGGTTAAAAATGTCTAAAGTTTAGTTTTAAACCCCTGATTTAAATGTAATGTTCCTCAGCAGTCCTTTAAGGTGGCATTGTCGGTAGTGGGGTTGTTTAAGGGGTTTGGATGCAGATGAGAAGTGTGTCTAGACAGAGGTGGTCAAATTACTCATAATCAGCCATCAGGTTTCCAGACAGGTGCAAGCTGAAGACTAACTCTCACCTAAACATTGTTTACCCTGTTTGCTTTCTCAGAAGTGGAGACAAAGTAATGAAAAATGCATTTTTTCCATTTTATTTTATTTTATTTTTTTACCTCTCCTTGTTTCTCCTCATTACTGCAGAATTACGGACACTTTATCAGATTCGAGTTACAGTCCAGACAAAATGTGGTTTGGAGGCACAATTACTGCAAATATTACGATACTTTCTAAGCACAACCTAATACAGCAGTAGTGCTACAGGTATTGATTGGTTGGAGACGGACACATTGATTTATACTGAGGCCAGGAAAAAAACTCAGTTATACATTTCCATCATCAGCTGAGATGAACTGTGGATCAGAAAACAAATTAAATATTCATTATTTATTTATTTATTTATTTATTTATTTATTTATTTATTTATTTATTTATTTATAACTGACAGCAACAAAAAGAACCTGTACTAAGTTTTGAAGAGTTCTTGAAAAGTGTATTAAATAACTGAACAGAATATGTAATCATAAAAACTAACACCGCGGTCTGAAAAGTAAGTTTATCCGTTCAAGCATTTCTTGTTGCTTCTTGTTGACTCAGACTTATTTCTCACAGCAAGAAAAGAAAACTAATGAAAAAAAAAACCTACAGAAATCTCACCAATATTGTTATTGCTCTGTGATGAAAGGTGGATGATAATGTTGCTTTGGTGTGCATGTTAGTTTGTCTGTTCGCCACTAACCACTAAATGGGTTTTAGTGCAGCCCTCACAAAACTATCAATGGATTTATATCCACAACTAATTACCTTTTGGATTCGTTCTGACTTGAGATGGCCACCACAGCTAATGAAGCTTAGCAAACACAGAAACGGTAATAACACAGTCAGTTTTACAAATATGGCGATAATATTGGGTGTGGTTGTAGCTGAAAGTCATTGACAACACAAACTTTTAGTGCTGAACATTTCACAAAGTCTTTACTTAAAACTGTAGCATTAATTGTTAGAGTTGATCCTATTTGTCTGCTAAATAATACCTAATGATATACTGGACATGTTTAAATGAAACTCTTCATTTTAATTCATGTCCTCACTGGATGTACATCTGCAACTGATTAACGTTTGGAGTCAATCCATTTCAAGATGGCTGCCACTGCCGTAACTCTGGCATGAAAGACAGTGGGTGAGATGAATTTCTTTAAGAAATGCTAAACCTTTTATTGTAATATCTAAACATACAGCATAAAAAAATAAATCAGTTTCATTTAATCAAAAAATACGAAAAGTAACAAAAACTGCAGGTGTGTGTCTGTGTGCAGTGAATCTTTGGTGAAAACAAGCTTGTTTTTCATTCAGCAAAGTTACTCACAGTGAGTAGAGTATCCAGAAATATTACTCAAGAGTAGCAAAATTTTATAGTAAAATTAGTCAAGCAAAAGTAAAATGTATAACATAGTACAAATACTCCTAAAATGATTTCCACCCCCAAAAAAGTGACTCAAGTAAATATAACCGAGTAAATGTAGTTACTGCAGCTGAGTATTGTGGCTGTGCAAGTAAGAAATTTGCCAAATCTCCTTTGCCAAACATCTTATTTTGCTGTTGCTGTTGACACTTGTTTTGAGCTTCTGGTCCCCTCAGGTGCTGCTAATCAAGCGCCAAGAAGCATTGTTACGACAAATAAATAATCTATGTAACACAAACTTGCTTACATTCTGTGCTAAGTATTTTAAATAAAAAATGTATTTCAATTGTAATATTGTGAAACACCTATGACCCCAACCTCTGAATGATAAAACTTTTTTTTTTCGTTTTTGTACTATTACATTCATCTCAGAGGTGAAAAGTGCAGAGAAAAAAACTCACTTGGACATAAAAAAGAATGCGCCGCAGCCACACAGAGACCAGCTACATCGGTAAGTCTTTCACATATATGCACACTTTTTTTGATGTTCAATAAAATATCACAAAACGGAGTGATCTACCTAGAAAAACACTTTCACGAGCAAACATCTTCTGCAACAATTTAAAAAAAAGACAGATGTTGAGCTCATCTTACTGTCACACATTTCAATGCTGGTCTTCTCGTGGACCTTTGAAAGTCCTCAGAGGAAAAGTCTCTGTACTTGAAAGACTGCTCGGACTCTTTACTCGGTAAAACTGAAAGCTGTCAGGAAGAAGCTCGATCACTTGTTAGCAGGTTGATGTGTGTGCCGCTGCAGGTGTGTGTGCGTGTGTGTCTGCGTTTGAAATTCATCAAGAAACAATTCCCAAGAGAGAGAGGGGGGTGGGTGGTTGGAAGGGGGGTGTAAAACCCAAAGTCAGACTGAAGGAGTGGAGTAGCACAGCACACAGTTGCAACTAATAAGCTCCACTTCCACACAGTACTTGTCTGTATTTATTTTTTGCAGCTGAACAGCACTCATCTCAACCATGTCAACAGTAGCATGGATTGGATCAGTTTCTAGCTAAAAGTTCTTCTTGTACTCTGCTATTATACTCATTCATTTATTTATTTATTTTTTCCACACAAAGGCAAAGATAGAATGTGCCTTTTCAGGTTTGAATAATGGTGCTGTTAGCAACATATCTTATCAATAACATTTTTTTTTCACAAAATAATCATTGATTGAACATCTACAACTAATTTAATACAAAGTCAGTCTGATTCAACATGGCTGTCTTAACAATGCGATCATCTCAAATAAAAACAAAATAACTCTCAATTTTATAGATAATAGGCTCAAATGTGTTTCAGTAGTAGCTGATAGTTATTCCACTGGGTTTACAACTGAGCAACTTTTACATTCAAATCAATTTTAGATAAATGCCACAGCCAACTAACAATATAAAACACAAACATAGCTATAACTTTTATTTTTAACAATGAGCTAAAATAAAACCCTTTACAGTTTTTATTGATCGCTTTGAACTGTTTGAAGAAACTGGGAACCTCTCAGTCTTCATCATCACCATCTCAGCA
>JAUBOC010000127.1:4426020-4457209 GCA_032275365.1 Anablepsoides cearensis | reverse complement strand
TCTCTCTCTCTCTCTCTCTCTCTCTCTCTCTCTCTCTCTCTCTCTCTCTCTCTCTCTCTCTCTGTCTCTGTCTCTCTGTCTCTGTCTCTTTCTTTTTATTTTTGAGGTTCTGATTGTTTGCATGCTTTTATATTATTGTGTTTCTATTTATTTTTTGCTGTGCAGCACTTTGGTTGCCTTGGGGCATGTAAAGTGCTATATAAATAATGGATTGATTGATTGATTGATTGATTGATTGATTGATTGATTGATTGATTGATTGATTGATTAATTGGTTGATTGATTGATTGATAGGGGTGTAACAACACATCGATTCACATCAGTATCAATTAAAAGATCAATGGATATACAGATGGGTATATGACATCACATTGATTGCAGAAAAAATGTAACATAACAAACTTTGTGATTTTCAGAAACTTGGTCATCCGAACAAATCAAAATAATATTGTGTTGTGATAAAGCTGGTGATTTATACCATTAATGACCACCACAGCTAATCAACATTATCCTGCACAAAAATGGCTACACCTCAGGGAATGTTATAGAAAAAAAGAATTGATGGGGTGCTAGGGAAGTCATTCATACACATTCTTCAGGCGCTAACAGATCAAGCAAGATTTTTGCAATATTGGATGAGACTCCACACAGTTATTTTCAAGGTTCAGCTAAAATGCCTTTAACTCTGTCATTTTTCATCATAAGATGATTTTAGTCTAAAACTTTGGTATGAAAAATGGCAGGCATTCCTTCAAGCAATAGGCTTTTTATAAACAAGAGTAAATTTTCTTCTTCAGCTGCTCTCTTCTGCTGGGGTTGTCACAACTAGAAAACTTGATTGTTTTACGGCCAACGCCTTGTCTGAAGCAACCTGGGCTCGAGTCTCCAACCATAAGACCCTTGACACTGACCACCAAACTACTGCAGCTTCTAACAAACTAGTAAATATGCTGCAGGGGGAAAAAATCAGCATGAGGCTGTAAAAACACATTACAATTACGCATATTTAGTTACGAGAATTCTTCAAACTGCAGCTGGAAAAAAAAGCTGTATGCTCCATTAGTTTGTCAGTGCTGGTGGCAATATGTAGCAGAGAAAGGTATAAACTGGTGGTAATTGAATACCAGGATCCCAGTGGAAAGATGAAGGGTGGCCATACTATTAGACAGAATTAGCCACTTTTTCCCAGAGGAGAGCACATTTAGGCACCCAACACGTAAGTGCTTGTGTAAGTGTAGGGATGTAGAGACATGTGCACGAGAGCATTTTCATTTGATCCTCATTCCATCATAAATTCCTAGTATTTTAAAATAGGGCTAAAATAGGGTTTGTGTGTGTTTATGTATTTAAAACAGTGATTAAAGAGCATGGGAAAGATAAAACCTGTAAAAAGCAAGTCTATTACATTAAATATAAAAATAGCTAACTCAGATAAGAAAAAGGCTCATTATTGAGAACATGCTATGAAAAAGGCATTAAGCCAAAATATTTTTTGGAGGGAGGTAAAATATTGTTACTATTAAAAACCAATCAAGTGATTCCCCTATAAATGTGTCACAAAGTCTAAAAACAACGAGGTGTGAGAGTGAGGTTGTAAAGTAAGAGTCTGTACTGGCACCTTCCAAAGGATCTAAAATAGATTGTCTTCCCTTTCCAGTACTAAAAGACTATAATTAGTTCCAACAGACGGACATTACAAGCTGTTATAACCAAGGATGAATGGTTGAGAGGACGGATGGGTGTTAGTTTGCATGAAATGCTTACTTTTGTGGAAGTTTTGATGGACATTTTATATCAGTGGGAATTAAGGCAACAGTGTGAAAATAAATTAACAGATGTGGACATGCATATCGAAAGAAACAACTGCGAAAGAGACAGTTTAGGTTTATTTATGTTTTTGTTGGTTTTATGCTTATATTGACATAGTCCATGTCAAGGATCTGCAAGTGGTGGACCACGGGCCGATTGCACTGCAGCTCATTGAATGTTTTGAATTCATATTTATTAAACAAACATACAACTGTTATGCATTTTAACATGAAATATGTTAAAGTTTCCCATCCATGGTCTATGTTAAAGGGATAGCAGTCTGCACATGATGTGATTTAATGTCTCATCTTGTACACCTGGGGTCTTTCTGTGTGGAGTTTGCATGTTCTCCTCTTGCTTGCATGGGTTTTCTCTGAGTACTCCGGTTTTCCACACACCCCAAAAAATACGTATAACAGGTTGCCTTCAGGCCCAGGCCTCCCTTGAAAGGAGATATGTGATCTCAAAAGGATTTACCTGGATAAATAAAATAAATCAAATAAATACTGCTAAATAGTTTTTCATATTACTCACCTTCAAAACATCCAAACTATCACTTTAAACAAAAATAGTTGCTTCTCAAAGTTTTGTGAGGGCTTTCAAAGACTAAAGATATATCTGGTCACAGTTAAAACTAACACCAGTTTCATGAGAAGATCTTTGATTGTTTGATTAGCTTGCAACACCCTGGCACATTTCATTCCATTTCAGCTGTGAAGAACATCACAACTAATTTATTTTCCAAGATGCGCACCATGCATTAACATTTCAGCCTAATGTTTTGGTCAATAAACTGAAAAAAACAAACCCTGCATTGTTTTGCTGGAGCATAAACAACACACTAAAAGTGAAGACAGGATTTGCATGATAATTGACTCTCTGTTGTCATGACTTCAGCTCATGATGTGCATGTAGCGTGGCATCGATAGCAACTTAGATTATGTTTCATTGCGATGCTTACCCTAACTTTTTTTAAAATAAATACATAAAACCCTCTGGCTTTCAAAATAATAATAAAAAAGTTTATTGTTTGAAATAATGAATACTAATGAATGAATGCTAAACTGGAAGACAAAGAATCTATCAGGGCTTGAAATTGCATTTTTCCACATGGTCCTATATCTTCTTTTAATTTGTGTAATTTTTCACTTCATTACCTGTAGTCAATTACACTTTTAGCCTGGCTGTCTAAAAGCCAACAAAATGGTTTTCAAAATGATTTGGTTATAACAAAAGAAGGATTTTCTAGCAAACTCTAAATCGGTTTTCATCTTATCACTAGCAATCCTTGAAGGAATGCATGTCACCTGCCACCTTTTGGCACCTGCCAAGTTTTAGAGTAAGATCACTTATGTTGCATAATGACAAAGTTGTAGCCATTAAAAAAAATGAGTATATTTTTTGCTAATAAACAAACTTGGTTGGCCACAACAGTGAATGCCAAAATTTTAAGCACAGATGTTGCACAATATTTTGCACTCAAACTATGTGTTAGGAATGATGCAAAGCTAACACCACAGCAGAATTTATCCCAATATCGGTATAATGCAGACAAACACATGCATACACAATTAACTGTAATGGAAACACAATTACAGTATATTGAAGAATAGAAAAGGCATGGGACAAAAAAGACAGCTAGATTTCATGCAATGATATTTTTAAACACAGCTCAACTTAACTTTTAATTTTTAGGAATTATGAATTGTGAAAATAAGTAAGTAAACTAAACAAACATGGCAGTTTTAATTGAGGAATTAATACAATATATTTTTCCTATAGTTTCTTTGTCATCATTGCAGTCATTCTACTCACGACACATAGTGGACATCAGTTAAAAGAACACTGTGAACCAAGTGTGAATCTAAGGTTGTTTGTGTTAAGTGTTACATGTTTCTTGCACTGCTTGTAACACAACCGATTAGATTCCTGAATGGCAACCCAGGCCAAGAACCCCATTAATGGGAACGCTGACCCATGTCAGATCAGCGTCCAATCTGGGTCCAGACTGGCAGATTGTGAAGGAGGGTTGGCTGACCCATACAGATAGACTTAGCTAGCATCCATCTGAGAGGGGAGCTGAGGAGACAGGGATATATTTCACAAACATAGTTGACTGCGTTTGAGGAATTTTGATTTCAAAAGCAAAGAGGAGAGGCACAGGTAGTACAGAAATAAATCCTCAAAGTAGGTCTGGGTAGTGGGATACCCTTTCCAATGTAGGAAATAACACAAGGAGGCACCAAAGTGGATGGTCTTTAATATTTTATATGGAAAAATGCAGCAACAACATTTAAATTGATTTGTGAGTAACCCTTCTGGAGATAGGAGGGGGGTGGTGCACCAAAAGAATACTGATATCATACTGCTAAAAAAATAAATAAACAGAGAGAGAAGAAAATAATAGATATCAAAGTGTGTATTTATTTTGTTTGAGCTGGAGTTTTAAAAAGAGCTCAACATCAAATAGCTGATTTTGGTTGAGTATGATCTGAGTAAGCCCAAAAACCCCTATGATGAATACAATAAATGGATTCAGTATTCCCTCGCCCGGAAGTGGGTCACTGGGGCCCCACTCTGGAGCCAGGGCTGGAGGTGGGGCACGTTGGCAAGCGCCTAGTGGCCGGGCTTTCACCCATGGAGCACAGTCAGGCACAGCCCAAATAGGAGAAGTGGGTCCCCCTTACCATGGACCCACCACCTGTGGGAGGGGCCGTAGGGGTTGGGTGCAGTGTTGGGCAGTGGTCGAGGGCCTTGGCGGTCCGATCCTCGGCTACAGAAGCTGGCTCTAGGGACATGGAATGTCATCTCTCTGGTGGGGACAGAGCCTGAGCTGGTGTGTGAGGTTGAGAGGTTCCAACTAGATATAGTCGGACTCACCTCGACACATCGCTCTGGCTCAGGAACCAGTCTCCTCCAGAGGGGTTGAACACTCTTCCACTCTAGAGTTGCCCATGATGAGAGGTGCTGAGCAGGAGTGTGCATACTTTTTGGCAGTGAGACCTGGAGAGGCATGGTTGGGAGGAACCCCCCCCGATCTGAACCCGAGCAGAGTTTTGTTATTGCTCATCATGGATTGTCCATAACGACTACCATGTTCAAGCATAAGGGTGTCCATATATGCTCTTGGCACCAGGACACCCTAGGATGCAGCTCGGAGATCGACTTTGTTGTTGTTTCATCTGATCTGGGGCTGCATGTTTTGGACACTAGGGTAAAGAGAGGGGCGGAGCTGTGAACTGACCACTACCTGGTGGTGAGTTGGCTCTGGTGGTGGGGCAGGATGCCGGTCAGACCTGGCAGACCCAAACATATAATGAGGGTCTGCTGGGAACGTCTGGCATAGTCTCCTGTCAGACAGAGCTTCAACTCACACCTCCAGTAGAACTTTGAACACGTTTCGGTGGAGGTACAGGTGTTTTGTAGACTTGGAGAAGGCATTCCACCGTGTTCCTTGGGGACTCCTGTAGGAGGTACTCTCGGAGTATGGGGTACCAGGCCCCTTGATATGGGGTGTTAGGTCTCTGTACGACCAGTGCCAGAGCTTGGTCTGCATTGCTGAAAGTAAGTCGGACTTGTTTCCTTGTTTGGACTTCACCAAGGTTGCTCTTTGTCACTGAATCTGTTCATAGCATTTATGGACAGAATTTCTAGGCGCAGCCGAGGTGTTGGAGGGATCTGCTTTGGTGACCTTAGGATGTCATATATGCTTTGTGCGGATAATGTGGTCCTATTGGCTTCATCAAGTCGTGATCTCCAGTTCTCACTGGGGCAGTTTGCAGCCAAGTGTGAAGCGGCCGGGATGAGGATCAGTGCCTCCAAATCAGAGACCATGGTCTTGAGCCGGAAATGGGTAGGTTGCCTTCCCCGGGTCAGGGAGGAGGTCCTGCCCCAAGTGGAGGAGTTTAAATATCTTGGGGTCTTGTTCACAAATGAGGAAAGAATGGAGTGGGTGATTGACAGGTGGATTGGTGCTGCATCTGTAGTGATGCGGGCACTGTACCCGTCTGTCATGGTGAAGCGGGAGCTGAGCCAGAAGGCAAAGCTCTCGGTTTACCAGTCGGTCTACATTCCTACCCTCATCTTTGGTCACAAGCTTTGGTTAGTGACTGAAAGAATGAGATCAAGTGGCCGAAATGAGTTTCCTCCGCAGGGTGTCTGGGCTCTCCCTTAGAGATAGGGTGAGAAGCTTGGCCATCTGGGAGGGACTCAGAGTAGAGCCGCTGCTCCTCCACATCGAGAGGAGCCAGTTGAGGTGGCTCGGGCATCTGGTTAGGATGCCTCCTGGATGCCTCCCTGGTGAGGTCTTCCGGGCACGTCCCACTGGGAGGAGACCCAGAGGAAGTCCCAGGACATGCTGGAGGGACTATGTTTCTCAGCTGGCCTGGATTCCCTCGAATGAGCTGGCCCAAGTGGCTGGGGAGATGGAAGTCTGGGTCTCTCTGCTTAGACTGCTGCCCCCGCGACCCGATCCCGGACAAGCAGCAGTAAACGGATAGACGGATGGACGGATGGACAGAAGAACGGTTGAGTATGGTTGATCTTCTGTGGCTGGGGTGACTCCAACAGTTATTTATTGATAAACAAGGTTGACTCAAAAAATGTCTCACAGTAGTGTTGTGTAATGCTGATAGTATCAGTTAGGCTAAGCCAGCACTGCACCACATTTTAGCTCAATATTTGTAAAATTGGCAGAATTGTAGTTGTTGTGTTTTCTAATGTCTACTGGCTGTGTTGGCCGTCTTGTATTGGGCTGAGTGTAAATATAAATAAGCTATAGATGTGCATTTAATAATTACTTTGTGTATGTTTCATTTCCTTTATGAGATTTTGCCAATGGTGCAGACACACAAACACACATAATAACTCTGCTTACACCTTTGGCAGCGAGGAATAAAAACAAACGTCAAATTTCTTTTAGACAAGAGTAGGATTTCCTGTGACTAATACATGTATTCTTTATTGATTGCCATCATCAAACTGTTTGTACTGTAAGGATTCTGTACAGATTCAGGTATTGTGTCATTACTCACTTTAGGCTCTAACTAACATCAGCAAACACTCACAGTTCAAATGCCTGTAAACTGCTTGGCTCAGTGTGTGCCTACGTTTGTGAAGCCAAGTCACCAAAGACCAACTGCGTGTATATATTTTCATCAGAAACCAGTAAAAGTTGGATGATTATGAAGTAGGTTTCTCAAATGGGAAGTGAAGCAGATGACACAGCTATAATTTTGTCTCTCAGTTGCTCCATCGACAGTCTCGGCACACACTCTGCCTCTCTGCCACTGATGGAGAGTCACGACTTCTTCAGCTGAAAAAAATATGCATGCACACACGAACGCGCGCGCACACCAACTTAGAGAAATGCTCACATATGCACACTACTTTTCTCCTCCTGTGTCTGTTTAAGCCTTCTGAATTAAAAAAGCATCCGCTCTCACCCAAACACACACCAGCATATCACTCACACATGTGCGCACACATAAATTTAAAAGACTCAGAGTCATGAAACCACATAATGAATAGTAATCACAAACATTTCCATAACACTAAACATAATCCCTGATGAAAATTCTAACGAAGAAATGAATTATAGAGAAGGGGGAAACATCCCAGCACCAAAACAAGCACAATATTGTAATGAACAATAATGTGAGGGGGAAATGAGTGGAGGTCAGCAGTATGAGGTGGTGGGGTGTTGCCTATGGGTGAAGGGAGGTTTTGCATCAATGTGTTTATGAGTGTGTGTATTCATTCAGCCGACAGTTATGCCTTTATACTTACAACAAAAACACAAGCGGAATTTCCTTTAAATGTTCGTCTCCACGCGTAGGTGGTTCTTTGCATTTTTGAGTGTGTGCCCATGAATGTAATCTAATGGTTTATGCAGCGAAGTTAGAGCTTATTAAAGGGAGTGTAAAGCAGAGAGAGTGTAATTACCAAACATAAATGAGAAGCTCTCACCCAATGCATTAAATTACCCTGAGAGAGGAATGCCAGCTGATAATTGGACTTTCTCATCTCAGCATGTATGTGTGTGTGAGTGTGTGTGTGTGTGGGGGGCACTCGTGCCTGTGTACAAGGTTGAACTCCATCTCGAGCTTTAAGATGCTGTACAAGCTTGCAAAGGCCTTCTGTGTGACTGGGCGTGCGCGAGGGGTTGGTGTGTATCCGACGTCCTTCGATTCTTGTATAAACTGTTGCTGCGAGTCCACCAGCACACATCCAGGATGATAAATTCCCCGACACTCCGGCTGTGACAAACCATGGTTCAGAAACCATGCCTTAAGCTCCTCTGTGGGCACTGCAATTGTATGAGTAAAACCTATTGTGTGCAAAAAAAAAATATATATATATACTGCATAGATACCTATATTCTCTATTTTCACATACTCTGTATATGGATAAAACTGCTCATTAAATAGAAGATGTCTTGGTTAATTATCGCCTGTTTTGTATGCGACAATGTGTTTGTTCATTTTTATGTCTGTTAGCAAAATATCTCATGAAAAAGTGTATGCATTTTACTGAAACTCCCCCAAAAAATATGTTTGGATGAACATTTCCAACTTATTAACTTTTTGAGCCAACATAACTCAAGATGGTTGCTGCAGGTAATAAACTCTATGTAAATGTAACCCTATCAATTTTACAGATGCTGAGCTAAAATTAGCTTTGGCTTTAGTTTAGAGTCATCTTCATCACACAAGATCTTTGTTTAGAACTTGAGTATGTAAGTCAATGTGTTAGATGCATGCCTTTGAGGAGTGCTGGTTTCATTTTATATCTGTTATAGTGTGTCAGCAAAACCGAGGATTTGTGCTTCCTGAGAATGTGATAAAGACTGATTGTCCATCAAAATGTATCCGGGTAGACACTTACGTGCAGGAGGAAATATGTAGCCACACCACTTTTCTGTTTGTGCGTACACGATAGTTTGTGTGTTTCCTTCTCTTATGAGTTCCTGAGTACATTTCCCTCCTCCTACTCCCCTCTCTTTTCTCCTGCACTGTCCTTGCAGTGTCCTTCTCTCTGCCTCTCTATCGTACTCTCTTACCGTCTCCATCTCCTGGCCGTGCTCGTGCTCTATCTCTCCGCGTCTTCTTTGCCCCCTCCCTCGTGTCTTTCTTTCTTTTCTCTTTACTTTTCTCCTTTTCTTCTCCCAGCCACCCCCCACCCGCCCTGTCTTCTCTCTAACTTTCTGCACCGGGGGAATAACATGCTTCAGAGCATTCGGATTGAGACACAAAGTGTAGCTCCAATCACAACTGCACCAGAGCTTTTAAGTAAACACAGCAGAGACATTCGCACACATACACACAATCAAATCTGCACACTTACACAGGAGGGGTGGTGTGTGTGCATGCGTGTTGAGAGGCATTACGATACATGTGAACATGCAAACAAAAAAAAAGAAAAGAAAAATCGACAAAAAGAAAAACCTTGAAAATCTGTGGTACAAGGAAGATTCTGGTATGGAAAATAATAGATAAAACCAGCTGTCAGAGCATAACACTAGCAGATAAAGGGAAGGAGGGAAGAGCAGTGAGGAAAGTGAACACAGGCGGAGAAATGGTTTGCTGGAGAGGACAACATAAAGAGAAATAAAACAAGGTAAACACACTTTGGCGCACCAACATTAGTAGACAGACAGAAAAGGAGGCAAGCAGTGAAATGGGGATAATGGGGATAGAACGATGGGCATTAAAACAGACAGCACATGGAGCAGAATGACAGACCCACAGAGGGATAAACCAAAAGAGACACAGCGAAGGGGTAGCTTTGCTAAATGGGTCTGCTTGATAATTGTGTTCTTTGACAGCTGACAGTAGCGCTACTTAATTAAAGCCAAGCAGGAAATGACTATTTATAGAGGCCCCATCCCATCAGCACTAAATGACACGGTGTTTTATTTCCCTGAAACCTACTGGCTGCAAATCGCTGACTTTATTTAATTCGATAAGTGGAGGGGAAGGGGGTAAAGGTGTGTGTTTCTGCGTGTAACAGTGTGCGTGTGTGTAAGCTAATTGGTAAAATGTGTGCCTGAGAGAGAGTAAAATACACCCATATAAATCAATATAAAAAAAAACAAATAAAAACAGATCAACATTGTTATAGAAAGTTGCCCCGAGCAATCCACAGCAAGCATCAGGTTTGTCCAAAACACTCCCACCAAACACACGCACAATCTCACACACACTTACACACACCTAAATGGACAAAATGCAGCCACATTCAAGCACGACCAGCTACAATGCGCAGTATGACAGCGCTGCCTCTGACAGTTTGAAATGTCAGCCCCAAGTGTCAGTCCAAGAGTGCGGATGAATGCGTGTGAGCGTGAAGATGTGTGCGCGTGTGTGTCACGGAGCTGGATGTCAGCAATAAATTCACCGAGATATTCAGCTGCTTCCCTCTTAAACTGCTCTGCACTGGCTTGGCCTTGAAGCGAGGGAATTTAAAAGAAGCAGTGGACGGATGGAGTTACCCATAACAGGCAATCAAAACAGAATAGGCTTGTTTGCCCAAGGATACACTGAAGGCACTTTGTTGAATTCGTAGAAGTTGTTTTTTGTTTGTTGAATGACCTCAAGTTTTGGGAATTAAAAAATAACCGCTCCCGACTGACCAATGAATTAGAAATAGTACTAAAAAACATATTCTACAGCTTCCCCAAAAATCTATTTGTTAATGATTTGGGATGTCTACATAATAGTGTGTGTAGGGGGGACTTCCTAACTATATTTTAATTAGTACCTCCTGCCAAGTGTGTTGGTAGTTAGCAAGGAACACTTTAATTGTGCTCAGGGTTGCCTGTCAACAGTTAAAAACGCGATGAGATTAGAGAGACTAAATTATAACTAGGGGTGCACAGATTCCAGTTTTCTTGCCGATCTCCGATCTTCAATCTTTAAAAAGTCTGACCTGCCGATTCCGATTTTAGCCGATACTGATTTTTTAAATAGCTGACACTGTCATATTATAAAATCACAATACAACTTCAATGTGCAAATGGTATTTTACTGAAATATGTTGAACAATACCCTTGAAACAGTATAAACTTGTTTTAACTGGATTTTAGATAGTGCTCACAGCGGAGCAAAAGAGGATATTGGCTGATTTTGAGACTTTTGTGGAGGTAGAAAAGCCGATCTCTTCCGCCGATCTTATCTAAAGATCGGCCGATCTCCCAAAATTGAGGAAATCGTGCACCCCTAATTATAATCAATAAACTGTTGATGGTGGCACAGTATAGGTTTCCACGAGAACATTTGCTACTTTACAAAGTCTCCCTAATACAATACTGGATGCTAGGGCTGGGTGATGTGTCTGAAAAATGTATCATAATATGAACATTTATCTATTTAAAATAAGGACCAAGAGCAAAACGGCTGATTAATACTGTCAAACTGATGTCTCACGCTGTTGCACTCATTTTCTCCTTTGACTCCATGTTGTTCTTTTTTAGTTTTAAACAGTTATGAGGCACGTATTGTTATTGTTTTGTCGCCCAGTCCTACTGGATGCACTGACAGAATTTTACTCTTAAAGGGGGGTATTATGCAAAATCAACGTATTTGAGCTTTCTATCATGTTATACAGTCATTATATCATCAGAGTGTTGCTTTGTCTCATTAACACATGTTTGAGAAATCATTAAATCTCCTGTGGTAGCCGTTTGGCGCTGCCTAAAATGCTTGCTGGTACAAAGGATTGCCTATTTGTACATAGCTACTCCCTGGAGCTTAGTTTAGAAGTGTTAGAAACGGTAGGAGGTTCTTAAAGAGACAGAGGACAATGTCAAGGCATAGATGGGCTATGATACAAAATTTTTTTTGATATTTTCAGCATTTTCAGAATTGACGCTAACATAATTACTTGATTGTGGTATAGAACTGAATTATGTCTGAAAAATACAAATAACCCCCCCTTTAAGATATAACAACAACATTTTGGTTTTGTTTTATTCCAGTGATACCAGCTGGTTGTCCTGAGGCCATGTTGGACCCCAGGTTTTTTTTTCATCCAGCTCCTGAAGTAATTATTCATAATTAATAAATCGGAAACAAAATTCTGCTTTGGGCCAGCTTAGAACCATGGTTCTAATGACCTAATGACTGCATTCCCTCAGCCAATCAAAGCGCTCATTCACTGCACATGAGCAGACCCGACTCAGATGCTGAAACACAGCAGTTAGAGGACATACAGCTGGCACTCATAACCTGTGTGGCTGATAAGCTCAGTGGGATTTGAAAAGCACCAATGAGCCCGACATCCAGAGTCTTCATCCATCAATTTTCTTTACTTATTTGATTCCGTTCCGCGTCATGGGGTGCTGACCATCTCTAGTGGTCACTGATGGAGAGGTGGGGTACACGGTGGACAGATCACAGGGTTGTCACAGGGCTACATGGAGACAAACAAGACAACCACTCGTGCTCACTCACACCTAGAGCCTAAAGATAAAACGCTTGAGAAGGTTTTTAAAGAAACACACATTCCTGGGAGCTGTATTATCAAGAAAACAAAGCAACCGACTGAGTTTTGGAGGAGAAGTGTGTGCACTGCACCTCCTCGCAAAACCATTTCTGATTTGCAGCAAAAAACCTTGGAAAAATTAATCAAAAAGATGTGTACACAAGCTCAAGGTTTCTGAAAGTGTGTGATAAAAGAGGCTACATTTGGTGCACAAAATAGTCCAGTGTTTACCTGTGGATCTGCTGTGGGAAATTGTGTTCTGCCAGTGTTTAAAATCTCTCTGGTTTGGCAAGAAAGAAGAAAAGGCGATACCTGCTGCCTTCAAATGGCTTTTAGAGAAAGAAAAGACCTTCAGCAGAGGCAGCTAGCTGTTGCAGATTGCAAAGAAGGGGACATTTTTTAATTAGTTTTTTTTTTGGCCATCAGAAAAGACCTGGTATGTTTGCACCATCTTTCAAATGACTTGAAAAAAAAAAGTCTAACCGGCACAATTAAAAAATAACTTCAGTGCGTCAAAGACTAGTTTGCCATGTGACACAGCTTCTCAGGCGGTTGACATTTTGTGTTTGTACAAATTACAAGCAGCTGCGCAAATACCAGATGGATGCTATTATCACCAACATAGAAGTCCAATCTCGTGGAACATGCATAAGCAGAGCTACTTAATGAGAAGAAGATTTGTTACACAACACTAGGAGGGGTGCTGCGTCTGAAAAATAAAAATAAAGTCAAAATCAGGATTCTTTGAAAGAATGCATACTGCCTGCCACGTTAAATGCCAAGATTTTAAGCAAAGATCTTGTGGGATCTGTTAGCAGTATGAGTAAGTATTCAAGTTAAGTCTCAGTTACTACAAATTTAAGCACAATTTTTTGTAACAATTCAGCTTTAAATATTTATCCAATGATTATTTTCTGAAAGTTTCTATTATGTTATTGGTTCATGAGAACAGGATTGACTGCAATAGTTATTGACGAAGTTTCAAACAAAAATGGTAAATCATATTTTAGTTCAATATCTCTAAAATTCATGTGTTTGTTTTCTACAGTTGATTATTTGTTAGCAGTTAACCTAAACCGGATTGATTTTAGAAGCTATTCAGTAAATGTACAACCAGTATTCACTTTCAAAAAAACGTAATAAAATTAATTAATCTTTTGATTAGATATTTTGCTAAAAGACCAATCCACACACAGGCGATTAAAGGATTGTCCTTCTTTCATGGTGCAGGGGACTAAGAAAATGATATAAATTATGTTTAAATTTTCAGATTAGGAAACAACTTATAGGGCTTTTTTTTTTTTTTGCTTTTCACTTTCTACATCTGCTGTTACTCACATAGCAGCATCAGTGTGGATGTCTTCATAGGAGCCATCATTGTTGGCTATCATCACAATTGAAACCTGCCTCCAGTTGACAGCTGATTGGCCCAGACCCACTATGTCTTGGACACAGAGCACAGCAGGATTGACTTCCATGTGATGGGGATCTCACAAATCTCATTTGAACCCAGCTGTCAGGCAAAAGTAATATCTGTTCTCTTACTGGGTTGTTTTTGATATAGACTGAGGGAAAGTGGACCAGCCTGCAGTGTGACATTTCAGTTTGAAAGAGCACAGTCACTTTTTAGCAGCAGAATGATGCAGCAGAGGTGTGAATTGCAAATCACTGCACTGACTCAAAACACTGCTAGGTTGGATTTAAAGATTTTTTTTTCCTTCAACTATGTAGTTCTTACTCAGAATCTTTTCAGGTTGACAACAACAACAATAAAAAATGACCTTAAAGAAGTCTTAGTTGAATTTTTTTGAAGATTGGTTTGTGAAAAGCTTATAAACAATAATTATCTTACCTGTTGCAGATATTTAACACTTTCTGTGTGAAGAAATAGTTTTATACTGACTGTATTGACAGGGTAATTAGAGTGATTTATGAAAACTCTTTATTATTAACGTTTACTTATGCCAGTTTCACTTTAGAAGTAACTCTGTTTATTACGATTTTTCTTGTGACCAATCCTTCATGTACTGCACCTCTCACACAATGTCTGCTAAAAATAGGTACCTGTTCCTCTGTAATCAGAAAACTAGGAAACAGATAAATAAATTGGATGGGTTATTCTTGAGTTCAAAAAAGGTGATGCACAATGACACAGCAGTCACTTTTGAAAAAAAAAAATGCATGTTTTGGCATATTTCCGTCTTCCAGAATGTGGTGTGCTGGGAGACATAAGGTAATGATTGTGAAATGGTAATGGAAGGCGTGAGGAACTGTTGGAATGCCAGCTACTGACATATTCTGGCGACGCACGCAACCACAGAGAAAGTGGATGTGAAGCACATTTTGCTGAGACCGGTGGAACCCCCTGCTACCTGGCCGCCAGGAAAAGTGATGAGTGCTGCTTCCTTCCAAGGCGTTGATTGATCTCCTGACATCTGAAAGAAAATTGCTTCATCAAATCATCCAGACAACCCACCCCCTCCACCCCCAGTCACACACACAAATTTTACTAGCTTATTGTTTAAAATGACAATATGCAATGCAAGTTACACATAATACAATATTCCCATTGGAAGTGGCCCAGATTGCACAGGTTTGGCTACAGCTAGCTGCTGGTGTAATTAGCTGCTAGCTAGCTCATCTGTCTCATATAAAATGAATTCTGTTTTGTCTGAATCATAGCTGTTCACAGAGCTATTTATAACAAGTAAACTGACCTTTGTCCTCCCAACTCCCAGCTGGTTGAGGCAGACAGCAGCTCAACCTGGTTCTGCAAGGGGTTTATTTCAGGTAAAAGGTTGTCATTCCTTTTCGCTTTCATTTTTTTGCTTGCTCAGGATGAAAGATTGCACCAAAGGTAAGTTTTGACATAATAATGATTTCTCTATAGACAACTTTTTACTGATTGGCATTTTGTACTATACTCATTCTGACTTTATTGTATTATTTTTGAATGCTGTTGAATATATATTTTTTCAAAATAAATTTAAGGTTTAGGCTTCTTAACTACTTTTTCTCAGAGATGACTTGTTCTAAACTCAACTGAGTTAAATTGAACCATTAAATCAACTTTAGCTCAAATGGCAATCTGACATTAAATGCCACTGTTTAAGGATACTTTAGTACACTTAGTGACAACTATTTTTTTTAGTCCTGACCCTGTCCTCATTTGTAGGTAGTTTTGTCATTTCAACCTGCTGTGTTGGGTTCAGTTCAAAACAAGCGCTGTAAAGGTTAAATGACTGGCATCATTTTAATGGCTTCAGGGTTGACAGTGTTATTTCTGTGACTTTTATAGTCTTTTAAAGTGTATTAGTAAAGTTGAAATGTAACACAATGTAAATCACAGGTGAGCTAACAGCAACCACAAGTGCACTTAAAGTGCTAAGAGCCACTTGTTTGGTCTGTGATTATGAAGAGTCAGTAAAGAAAATATATGTGTTTAAGATTTTCAAGTATACTGAGTACCTCTGAACATGTTCAACAAGTATGGAACTCTCAATACATTCTTTTGGTCATGGCCTCTGCTGGAAACTGAGTTTAGCATTTCACCTTTTTATCTCACTCTCCTTTTTCTTGAGTCTGTTTTTTTCCCACAGGTGTAGATTTCTGATTTTCAGTAGTCTACTTGGCAAAACTGTTTTTCATCTACCCATCAGTGCACAGTATAGTTTCACTGGGATTTACTCCGCTCTTGACCAGGCCATTAAACCTGCCAGTACTGTAACAATCAGCTCCAGCATAAAGTTTTTGTGGCTTTTGGTCTCCTCCCTGGTACTTAGTGTTTTTTTTCCTTGTGCAACACATCCTCTAACACCTGCCCTCCTGCCTGTTTGTAAATCCGTCTGCAGATAAACTCACCTGCCAGCCTGCCACGCACCGTCTGAATCAACACTCTGTCATGACCTAGAAAAGACCAAGGACTAATCCTTATTAATTCTCTGAGTCTTTATAATAAACCTTCAGTTCAGCTACTACAATCTCTTGTGACACTACTGCCATACACTGCATTACAGATAGCAGTGCTGTCCTCTGTCTAAAGTAAATTACATTCATTTTTAACAACAAAGGAGGCTTCATTCCATAGAAAATCATTTTATTATGTATATTCTTTTTTGCAATCAGTGTTGGAAGATAGATTTCAGCTAATCTTTTTCACATCAGATTTTCATCGTTATCAAAAATATGGTTGTCCTAACCTTTTAACAAAGCCTCTCAGACAAGTTCACTAGAATTTTGGAGCAATTTAAAAATACTAGTCATGTGGGTTATTAAATTGAGTAGTATTCAATTGTGTTTCTACACATTTTTTATTATTATTAATCTATGGGGACAATTAACAACACCAAACCAGTTTGTTCTATTTGGAGCAAATGTTTATGTATCAATGTATCTATAACATTGGTGCAACACTTGTAACATTTGCCAGCAGTGATGCAGAACATAACATAACACCAGATCAAAAACATGTATGTATGTTTTTTTTAATATGTATATATATAAATCATCCAGGTCTTATAGCCCTGGGATGTTACTTATTTGGCTGAAAATTTTTGTTCAAGCACATGTTGCATAGCTTCTGTGCTTTTTTTGGTTTCAGCAAACGTAGTAATAAGAGAAGTGCAAAAGTTTGTTTTTGCTATTTTTAGCTTTTTCGAGTTCGGCACAGATCATCCACCTCTATCTCACTCTATCCCTACATCTTTTTTTTCTGTCACACCAACCTTCTGCTTATTCTCCATCACCACATCTATAAACATGTTCTGTGGTTTTCATTCTACCTGGCAACTCTTCAACATTTTTTTGTCAAATATATCCACCGTCCATCTTCTGCACATGTCTAAACCATCTTAACATTCTTAGTTTTAGCTCAACCTGAGCTGTCCCTCTACTTATTTGTAACCCTATTTTGGTATTTTCCAATAAGATTCTTAACATTTTCAACATCTTCATCTTTGCTCACTCCAGCTCTGACTGCTGTCCTTTAGTTAGTGCCATTATCTCCAAACTAAACATTACACCAGGTCTCACCACCATCTTTTAAACCTTCCCTTTCACTCCTCCAGCTATCTATTTATCACAAATCGCTCCTGACAGTTGTCTCCATCCACTCCATCTTGTCTGCACTCTTCTCTTCACCTCGCTTCTGCCATGTCTGTTTACTTTGGCAAGTTGACCCTACGTACTTGTCCACCTTCAACACTTCTACTCCTTACAGCTTCACTGTTCCAGTTTTCTCCTTAGCATTCACATGCAGTCATTCTGTTTTCCACGTACTGCCTTTTATTCCCCCCCAAATCATAGCTCCACCTCTCCAGGCTCTCTTCCACCTGCTCTCTACTCTCACTGCAGATCTCCGTGCCATCTGCACACCGCAAAGTTCATCTGTCAGTCTGTCTGTCATCACTGCAAACTGGAAGGGAACAGATATCTGATGTAATCTCACCTTGAGCCCATCTGTTGCTGCTACTGCACATCTCACCACTGTCTCGTTGTCCTTGTGCGAGTCTTGCACTGCCCTCACATGCTTCTCCGCCGCACTTGACTCCCCCACATAATATCACAGATCCTCAACTGGCACCCAATTATCTGCTTTCTCTAGGTCTACAAAGACACAGTGCAACTCCTTTATGCTTCTCATTTGACACTTTCCAAGCAAACATTGGGCCTGTGAGTCTCTTTCTAGGCTTGAAACCATACTGCTCTTCACTTCCACTCACCATGTTTTTTAACCCATTTTTCAGCAACTTCCTTTTTACATATCTTCATGGTTTGACTCGTTAACTTTATCTTTCTGTGGTTATTAGAGCTCTGTTCATCCTGCGTGTTCTTAAAAATTGGTACAAGTACACTTCTTCAAAGGTTTTTCCCAAATATAGCCTGATGTTTGATAGTAAATAAAGCCCTGTGTCAGACATGCTTCTTCAAAGAATTTTTGTAAAGAAATGGTTTTCTTTGACATAGCTCTTGATGGAAAAGGAGGGAAAGAAGTGCTTTCAGCAGTACGGAGATGGATAATAGACTGACCTTCTGCCTTGACGGGTAAATAATAAGAGAAGGGGAGTAGTAAGCAGTAGAACAATAAACTCTAAACATGCTTGTTAGGCCATTCAGCTGCAGATCAAAAACTTGCAACTCATTTTTGTGTTCATATTTATATCCACTTATATCTTCTAAACAGTTTTAAAGTCTTGTTAAAATCACAACTCTTTTTAAAATCAAAAATCTCTTTTTTATGTTTAAACATAAATAAGAAAAGAGGAAACTTCAAGAACTACAAGACATATTTTCATTTGCTGTCCTTGTTTGTTGTTTAAGAGGCAGTCCAGTCATTTTAGAAGTCATGTTCTGTCAAATAGTTATCATACCCTATCAGCAGTGACATTTGTCATAGAGCATGGAGTATGGAGAAAAAAGGCAAAAGTCTTCAGCCAGGCAAGGTAAATGGCTAAATGGGGGCTGCAATTACAATGAGTCAAAGCTGAATTTGGTTTCAAAATAAGAGATAATTGTACATTCTCTTGGAATAACTATTGTTTTTGCCACCAGTGGTTCAGTTTTTTGCACCCAAACAAACAAGGAGTCATAAAGAATGTTGATAAAAAGCAATAGATGCCATCAGGAAAAAAAAAAAACTCTGTATGTGTGTTGATTTCCTTTTGTTGCTAAGAATCCAGCAGAGCAACTCTGATGATCCGCTGGTGTCAGACCAGCAGAAAGGAGATGACAATCGAAGCGCAGTGCTGAGAGAAGAACAAACTGATAAAACACTCCAAATTTATTAAGGTCTTATCTATCTAAAAGGTGAGTTTTTTTCCAGTAAAGATATATGTAGTGTTTTTGTTTTGTTTTTACAAAAAATTTGAGCACAGTTTTGCTTTTAATTTGTTATTTTTAATTTCCCATTGACATCATTGTATTTGTGCTGCATAATTTGACACGCAGAATTTCAGTGTTTAAAGCTTGCATGGTTTTATTTATTCTTGAACATTTTTTTCTTCTCTTTTCAAAAGGCATAAAAAAATTAAAGCTAAACTTACAGTAGTAGATTAATTAAAAAAAATAAAGAACCTTTTTCGATCAAATTATGCAAATTATAAAATGACTGTTTAACCTGTTAAAAAAGCATAATTGTCGCTTAGGTAAACCGATACAACTTTTTTACACCTTGTAGTTGATGGAAGAAAAGCTTTGCACATGCTTTGTTAACAGCATGTAGCATTTTATCACATTCTGTGCCTCCACCTCATGCTGTGGTGTTAATAACTTGGGCTTATCTCGTTTACTTTTGAGTCCAGGTACACTAATTTCTATCTAAAAACTTGAGCATCTTTTATTTAAAAAAGGCCTCCAGCCTACATCAAATCTGTCACCCACCTGAGTGCACAGATCTCTTTAACTTGTCACAGCTTTTGTTTTCACGCTACAAATACGTTTTACATGCCATGCATTGCTCGTCACTTCTGTAATTAAACTTTCCTTCAGAACAAATTAAAAGAAAAAAAATCAACGATGGAAAAGACAACAATAAACAATAAACACTTTATTGAACATCATAATAACTCATGTTGATTTAACACTGTTTTTAATTTTAAGCGATTATACCTTTTATGCTCCTAAAACTTTCAACTCACTTTCACTTGTTTCTTTCAAGATTAAATAAACATTTTGTTCCCTTTTATAATATTTGGGGTTAAAAATCATGCATTTGTGGTGCTGATTAAAATCTTTTAAAAAAGGCTACATGTCATTCATTGTGTCTGAGACAATGATTTAACAAAAAAAAACATTAAAAATTTACTAAACTTGTCTGAAAAGGTATTGGTTTATTCAATAAGTAATTCAAAATTTGCCCAACCAACCAAAATATGTAATGAGCCAACACTGGTAAAGAAGTCAAGTGAATCCTTGAATCCAAGATTTTATTGACCCAACATGTTACTTTGGAATAGCACACATATTTCAATCTGAAATTAACCAAGTCTAAGAATCTTTAATATCCTCTAGTGTGTTTGACAGCTAGCAGTCAAAAACAAAGGCAAACATTCATACATGACCAAACAGCATCCTAAAATCAATACACTACAATCATAACTGTTCATTAAAATCCTGATTGCTGCAGGGGTGAATAATTTTTTTCCATTATTGGTCCTGCATCTTGGCAACAGATACCTGCAGACAAAAGCAACCTGAACTCACCATGTAGTGGGTGGCTCGACCAGGATCAGTCCTCCAGTCCAGTTTTTTTCCCTGACCTCTCCTTGTGTAGGTCGGTCAGTCAGTGAGGTTCTATAGGGCTTTATCAGCAATTCTACAACATGACCTGACAACCTCCAAGTTCTGTTATAATATACATACACTACTCAACATACGAACAACTGCAATATACAGTGGTTGTAAGGATTTAGTACACAACCAATACGTTTGTGTGGAAAATGTTTACATACCTTTGTATTCCATTCAGCATGTCACTTTTTTAAGCAGTAAATTTACATACAATGAGCAGAAATAAAACATTTAAGCAGCTACATTGTATATGTTTGTTTTCTACAAACAAAATTCCATTCGGTTTAAATCAGTGTTTCCTTCCACCCCTATTTTCAGAGTAATATCATTTATATTTGCTTGGTGTTTTGTTTCATCTGTTCCAGTCCAGCCAGAGAAAATACATTTCTTGACTGTATCTTACACACGTGAATACAACATCCTTTAAAAATAGCACTACTGCACTATATTGAATTATAGCGTATTGCCCCTTATTGCAAAGTTTATTGTCAAAAGTATTATATCACATACAGGATGATATTAGTTTTTGTTCACATTTTTATATTAAAGAGTTTGTGTAGGTGAACAGATGAGTCACTGTCACTGGGCTTTTAAATCACAGCAAGTTAAAACACTGAAATACAGATGCTGGTTTGAAGCATTTAAATGTTCCTGTAATATTAGTGGGTAAATTTTCATTTTCTACCACTTTTCCATTTGTCTTTTTCCCCCACTGACACGACCTATTAAATCAGGTTTCCCCTCGTCTCCCTTTAATCCAGCTTCCGTTCTGAACTGTGCTCTCCCTGATGCGGTCGGTTCTTTTATGCATCTTCTTCATGTTCCATCTTTGATCTGCTTTAAAATAGTGCTGATAATGACACCACCTTTTTTCGTGAACACTTAAAGTGCCAGTGATTCACAGTCATCAACACTTGCTTATTCGAGCAGCACCTCAAGTTCTCCCTCCACTTTTGACTCTCTATATCACCGCAGTCAGGCTTTTTTTTATTAGTTTTTTTTCCCTCACACATTTCTCTTCACTTTCTTTGTTGAATTTTTTTTTTAAACCTTCACTTTTGTTCTCCTGTTTTTGCAGCCACCAGCCATTAACACCAACACTTTACTCTTTCCCCATCTCTCTGCTGGCTTCACTGAAGCTCTGGTGTGACAGCGTGAGGCACTTTTTAATGCCCTCTTTCTCTTTAGCTCTTCTTTTTCCTTCACTCTGTTTTGTCCCGTGACAGTGAGCAGATGAGACAGTGTTAAACAGCATTTCCTGCCAACACCTTCAAGATGTGCTGTGTGTGTGTGTCCAATGGAGTACAAGAATCTATGAATAGAAGTATGTTTCCGCAGTGTTCAAGCACATAAACATGATGTTTAGGATCAAGTTTATTTGTGTACAGATGTATAAAGCCCAGCAGTAACAGCTTCTTGATGTGTCATCCCATAACATGTGGGTGTAGCGGCGCAGATACTGAGAAAGTCCTTGGCTTTGAACACTGACAGGCCTCTGGCTGGCTGTCTTTGGATGCAGTGGCGGTCGTTCAAAAGTCACCATCTTGATTGGCAAATCAAAGGCATCTACAGCCAAGTGCTGCACAGCAAATATATTTCATACTGAAGTTCTCTCCCCAATTAAATACCCTCCCCCATGAGGTAAAGGTGTGACAAAACTGTTATTGATGGACTGAGGGTGTAACTGATTTCTCACTTCTGAGGTCGTTTACTTTTCATACATGTGTAATGCCTGTCTTGGCAACTGCTAGTTTATCAAAACATTTCAAACACACAGCTGGAACATTTACATTTCTTGACAGCCTGATGGGAATGTTTTGATCGGGGGAGGTATTAGTTCCTCTGGGCATGTTGAGGAAAATGTGTCACCTGATTTACATAAGAATGCGGTTTTCCTAATAAACCCTCTGAACGGCTCACAAATGCATCTCGCTTAAGACAGTTTCCTCGCACGTGTTTAATACATGAAACTTCTAACACGTCATCTGGAGCAGTTATTTATGAAAATGCAAATGTCAAAAGTCATGTGTCAGATAGTGGATGTGTTTTTGAAGTGAGGTTGTTTGAAGTAATTATGAGCAGTCAGCATTTTTTCCAGCAGCAGGCAGTGGTCAAAATATGCTTTGTTTAAAGAAGCAGGGATGACTTAAAAGAAATGAACCAAGGAAACGGGTGTTCAAAAATTACCTCCCTGTAAGGACTTATTTTTATCATCTACACCTCAAAACAACTTAAAAATGTAAAATTGATTCAAGGGATTGATTTTGCACAAAGTTCACTTTGCATTAGGTACTTATACCAATATAAAGGCATCTTATGAGTGGCCGATACTTCGCACAATGTTAAAGAGTTAATGAGAAATGTCTGCTCATTACACATTATTAAATGGTCATCTAAGAACAGCCATTCCTCAGTGGCAATAACACTTTTATTGATGCATCAGTCCCCAAGATATCAACCAACCTCTCCCCAAGTCATCACATATGACATTCGCTTATTTTTTGTGTACAGTGCCCTGAGACAACAGTTGTTGTGACTTGGCGCTATATAAATAAACTGAATTGAATTGAAATTTAAGCTGCCCTTTGTGTCGTATAGGACATTATGGACCAATCTTTTTTTATTTGCTGGGTTTTTCCCACAGTGGCCTTCCTGTAGTGTGACACATTGCAATAGTAACCTAAAAAGTATTGGAGAAAAAAAAACTTTCTGCAATAAGCTTTAAAAATAAAAGCACATTGCATGTGTTGGTGGCACAGCAGAGCAGTGGTTAGAGCTGTTGCCTCTCAGGGAGAAGGTGGTAGGTTCTAGGCTGGGGCTTTTATGAGGATGTTAGGTTTGCTGTTAACTATGAATTTTCCCAAGTTTGAGTGAGAGTTTGAAATGTTATTTATCTCATTTGTCTTTATGTGTCCCTGTGATGGACCTGGTAGTGGGTAAAGAAAATGAATGGAAGGAAGAAACAACATTTTCAAACAAATACATAATACAATTAAATAGTAAAAATTATAATAACCAAGGTGAACACATAATAGTGTCATTTATGGGTCACAGATTTGGTCTAACCTTGTATTAACCTCACAATGTGTGTAAATTATTTAAACCTAACCATGTTCTTTAAAAACATTGGCAACATTAATGACAAAAAACTAAAGAAAAAGTTTTAAACAATATTACATGAATTGGTTATAGGTTCAATGAAACAACCAGTCAACAGAGGTAAATGTGTCTTTGTAGAGTTTCAATTGTATTACTTCCATTTAACTGTGTATATGAGAATGACAATTAGCAGATGTAGTTGCAGACATAATCCATATGTTAAAACAATGGAGCTAAATGGATACCTGTGGGTTAAAGTGTGTTGTCAGGGGTTATTGATCAAACATCCAAATGTAGGTGAGAACAAGCTGCCTGCATGCTGAATGTGTCAGCAGCTAATTAATATTCAGCTTTGATTTTTCTCCCAGAAAATGTCTAAAGTGCTTTTGTTATAGCTGTTATACTGCAGATTACCACAGGTCGTGACCTTTTCTAACTGCATTGCTGTAAAGTAACTGTGCATGGTTTGTGTGTGGGACTTTAGGTCTGTGTTTGGCTCCTCTATGAAAAACATTTTCACAGTTCTTCTTTGATATGCAGCACAACTCATAACTCACCGCTATTAATATCTATAGTCCCTCTCCATTCTGTAAATTATCTATTTACTGCACAGAAAGGTGGCAGAGAGGTCTAGGAGCATGACTGTGATTCAAATAATGCTTTCAGGATAAAAGAAAAAAAATGGAGACAGAAATGATTTCTGGAAAACAGCCATAAGACAGGGCGCAGGAGATGCAGAGAACAACTGCTAGAAGGTAAAGGATGGAAAGATGAGAGCACAGAAAGTGGAGGAATTCATTGGAAGGAGGGGGGTGGGGGGCAGTATAAGAAAACAGAGGGAGAACGAAATCCTCCCGGGATGCACGCAGAGAGGAAACACTTAAGATGACTCAATTCATCACAATCAGTGCTACAAAGGAGAGAGGGGAAGATAAATGAAGGGGTGAAATACAAGTATGCACGGCAAAACCTAACAGGACTTGTGCACATCTAGTTAAAAAAAAAACTTTAATGAAGCCTCTGCAAAAATACAGACTGACATGATTGTGCTCCAGTGACTGCAATAATAACAATCATAAAATGATGAAATAATTTCCATTCCACATCAATTGCTAATCACTAAAACACAGTCGATAAAATTATTCCTTAAATTATGTTTGCAATGTTGTGAACTCTGATGCTAACAGCCTGAAATAATATGTATATTTTTTTATCACATCTTTGCCTGGATAAGTTTTTGCATTGTCGATGCATATTTCTTTTTCTTTTTTTTTTTGGTGTCTCTGAATCAATATTCACACATTGGACTTGGTGCCTCATTGACTCTTAAAGTTTTCTCCAAGACAACAGTTAGTGAAGTCAAAATTGGACATTGTTCTCTGGGGAGCGTTTATGTGGCAGACCAGGAGGACCTTCGCACAAACAAAAATCTGAATTTTAAAATGTAAAAACTTTAGCGTTAAGCAGATATGCCACCATGTTTGCTGATATTTATTAACAGCTTCGGCATGTTTACTTGCTGACATTTGTACAACTATGTGTCCTGCACACAAATAAAAACCAGACCGTCTGATGACACCTGATGATGACTCTACTCTAGTTATGCTCAAAATTAATGTGATATACAGTAATAGCTAAAAAAATAAGAAACATTTCTAACATTTACTGCTTTTATTAAAATAGCATTAGACTCTCTATTATACAAAACTTACTATTTCATTGGTGCACGCCCACCTTTAATGCTTGTGAGACACATTAGGGTTTCTGCATGTTTGTTTTCTTTTGCAACCAGATGAGTTGCTCCTGGCCGACCATGAGAGGTTATATAAATCTTTTAAAGTCTGCGCTGTGAAGGCAGTAATGCAGTTTAAATGATAATGTTTTTCTTTTTCTTTTTTTATAGCTAAACAACAGAAGTTTACTGTAAATTTGTTTTGAAGATTATGACGCCGGTTCCTCTCTCAAGGTGACTTCTGTGATCACATTATAGTCTGCGACTCAGGATAAGAAAATAGTGCAGAATGTTTTCCTTTTAACAGATAGGGCAATGTCAAGTGAAAATGTTAGTAATGTAAAAAAAAAAAAAAAGGTCTGGCTTTTAAAACGTGCTAATGTCATCCCCTGGCCTTTTACTGCTAATAACGCATGCTGTTACTGGCAAAACAAAATAATGACTCACTGGGACTGATACAGCATGTGTATGTGTGCATTCATACCGTTGCATATTAGACAAGCTACATGTACCTGTGCTAACCTTTATGGGGGACAAAGTACTGTGAAGTTCATAGCTACAAAAACCATCTTTATTGAACCACCTTCACTCTCTTCTGAGAGCTCTCCCTCTGCTTCTTGACTGTATCGCGGAGTGAATGAAAAGTGAAAGAGTGACAGGCAGGTGATGAGGTTCATCCACCAATCTCCGATTAGCTTTATTAAAAATGTACCAAGGACAAATAGAGGATGGGTTTGGATCTCACGGGAGACTAGATGAACCCTGAAAGGCAAGAGCCTGTCTTTCAGGTTTGGACAGCCCTGATCCAGGGGGGTGGTGCTCATGCAGACACTCACAAAAACAAAGGGGGATGGGGTGGTGGATGGGGTAACCTGTCTCACCATACGTTCTTTTGAGGGGTAAAATGTGCCAATGAGCGTTAGAGATGAGACGGAGGTGAAGAAGGCAAAGGCAAAGAGTCCCACTGAGAGATGGAGAATGAAAAAGAAAAGACATGCTTGGTGAGAAAAATAGACTGACTGTGTGTGTGTGTGTGTGTGTGTGTGTTGGAGGGCGGGGGTACAATCACGTTCGGGAGAGGTTAATTGGAGGTTGTGGCGTGATGATATGATTCAGAGAGATCATTAGCATTCTAGAGCTAAATATTAATGAAGCCAGAGCTCAACTTCTGCCGCAGGAACACACCGCTGCTGCACGATGGCCCTTTGCAGGGAGAGTCGGAGCGGCAGAAATGCTAAATCTTCAAAACTCGGGCGTATTAGCCATAAATGTTTCAAATCATCATTAACATATTTTGATAAAGACTTTTTTATTTTTTGTCCTGTGTAGTGATTTGGGAAGTAAAATTTTGGCGGGGTAAATAAAGAGAGAGATCACTGTGGAAATTTGACAATTAAAAATCATAAATTGCTTTACTCTTTTTTTTTTTTTTTCCACAAAGAGGAAGACCCCAGACAATAGGTTCTGGTTTCAGCTTTCAACATGCTGATGTTGAACATGGTGAATATTGAGTTGAATAGCCCAGGAGCCTCAGAGGCACTGACAGATACGGTGCCGAGGTAATTAATCATATAAGCACCAAGATCAAAGTTCCTCTCTAGAAACTCTTGCTGTTGGGACTACTTAAGTGTTTTTATTTTTTTGCATGCATGGCCATGCTGTACCAAACATGCAGGCATGTTTACCTGCACACCTCTTTTTTTTCCACAAATCTCTGGACAACCTGCTCCACATTGTTGGTTATTTATGGCAGCAGATTGAAGGCCCGGGCCTTTGAATGCGTTCACAGACGTGAACTACAGTAAGTGGCTTTGAAATCCATAGTGGCGCGGTATTAAAGAATTCCTCCTATTAGTGAGCTGGCAAATGCTCACTGGAATGGAGACAGCTTACATGAATCACAGCAGATATTCATTGTGTGTACATCTGTGTAAATGTGTCTCACACACACACATGATTGTGTGTACACGTTGAGTGTGTGCGACTGTGTCTATTCCAGAAAGCTCTTTTAAGAGGGAATCTAGGAGGATGGAAAAAAGGATTGCGGAGAGAATGCATTACTCTTGAGGTAGCAACACAGGAGCAGATCTACAAAACTATTAATCTCTTCCTCTCCCTCTGCCCTCCCCCTCCTTCTACCCCCCTCCAGCCGCCTCTTTCTATCTGTGCCCTCTTTCTCCTCCTGCCTCTTCTCTACTCCTATCGCCTCTTTCTTTCGTTTTTATCCTCCCTTCGAAGACCTCCTCTGCATTCATTGCATTTAATCCAACTCTCCTATCCTTTTTCCCCTTTTCACAACCTTTCCATCTATTCCTTTCACTTTGCATTTCCTGACTCGGTGCCGTCCCCTCGCTCCCATGCACTTCCCTCACCTTTTATCACTCTTTGTCTCCATCATGACTTTGCTTCAGTCACTTCCCTCCCTCCCACCTGCCCTGTACCAGTGTCCATATTTCACAGCTTCCTCCTCCTTTTGATCTCATCTTCTCTTTGTATAATCTGTGTTTTTCTCAATCTTTTGCTCACTTATTCTCTGTCTCTACGGCCCTTTCAATCTCTTGCTCTTTAACCTTCTCTGTTTCTGCAGCGCTCTCCTTCCCAAGTCTGGCTCATCCGTTTTAACTCCCCTCTACTTGGCCATTCTGTCGTATGTTGCCATGAATCAGGCTCAAGTCCTGCATGTGGTCTGACTTTCAAAGCCAGAGCGCTGCCCAAATGTAATTGAAAGCGCACAGCAACTTCTCCCCCAAACTTGTAAAGTCATACATGAACTTTCTGTGGTCACAGCTGCAGCGGTTTTGGCTCAGTAGCTGTGGCTGCATGGGGTTCTGCTGCAGCAACCCACTCTTTCTTCCCTTCCCATCTGCCTCTCACATCTTCTGCACCCCCCCTCAATTCTACTGTCTTTTCTTGCTTATATCCCCCCCTCAACCTCCGCACACCCCTCCTTCTCATCATCATCCCGCTTTTTAGTCTGCTTTTTTTCCAACCAAAACACTCTCCTTCACAATTAGCATGCTTTGTGTTTTGCTACTGTACAGCCAGCTGTCCTCTCCCACACCCCGTCTGAGTCCACCCACTCTGCAACCTGCCCCTCTCTGAAGACTATACCCACCCAGCCTTGACCCCATTGTCTGCAGAGAAGGGCGCACCTGATATTCTCACACTGCATCGCCGCCCTGTGTCATGCGCGCACACACTCGCATTCATCCTCATCACCTCGTTTTCCCACCTCGATACCCACGCTTCTGCTTGCAACGTTTTAGGTATTGGCTTACTCCCCCCGCTACAACACACACACACACACACACACATGTACACACACTGACTACACTTTTTCTCAAGCCATCTCCTACGCTTCAACTCCAGCCATGCAGCCATGTGTCAATGTATCCCTCCACTGCTCCATCCATTCGTGTCTCCCAATAGACTTTTTTTTTCTACCTCCATGACCACTTCCCCTCATCCGCTACAAAGAACACCCCCTCACCACCACCACCCAAACCCCCACTCTTGTTTTGCTTCTTGTCTCCCCCGTGACCTCTTTAATCTCATCCACTCCGTGGCTTGCTTTCTTTCTTTGTCCCCACTTTGACCAAAACGTGTCAGCCTTAATGCAATTGTTCCGAGCTAATAACAGATTTCTCTTCAGTGATTTAACACACAAAAAAAGTACTGGGTAGAATATACTGTAGCATATTTACCAGCTTATGGACAGTGATGATTTTCCTTTAACACCTTATTCTCAACCATTGCAAAGCCCCTAAGGCTGAAAACGCAGATACATTATTTAGTTTTTTTTTTTTTTTCTGGCTGTCCTTGCTTCTTAGAAGAAAAAATGTCATATTTGTCAAAAGAAACATCACAACAATTAATGCAACTTGAAGTTTGCTTTTGGTAAACTATCTGTAATTTGTCTTCACAGCAAGTTTCCCATTTTTGGAAAAACACAAGGTCATCACACTGAATAAACACCAGCTCTCAGTGTTAACATGACTGGGAATAAGAATTATTCATGTGGAGTAAAAAGAAAACAGTACAATGAAGATTTAAAGGATCTGTATGAGCCAGGACAATAAATGCATTATGAGAAGACTGTTATAAGACACTATCTAAAACATAAATCTAAACCTGCTTCCTACTTGATTAGTAGGTGAGGAAATGAGACGCTGCTATCTCTGAATTCTCTTTAATTGGGAAAAATCACAAAACAAAAGAGAAATACATCTATTTTTTCATCTTTTACACATCCTACTTGTTTGTCCCTGTGAACCCTTCTCTACACACTCACACACGTACACACACACACACACACACACACACTTTCACATCTTCTCATTCTCTTTGTCTCCCAGTGTGTCTTTTTCCTCTTCCACCCCCTTCACGCCTCTACCAGACACACAGGCCTGCTTTACCTCTGAAAGTGCTACATTATTAATTGACCTGCAGAGTGCGGACAGCGAAGGAAGCACTAACGTTTTTAGATGCACTTCGAGTTGTGCGAAACAATGCTGCAAACACACAAACACTCTGAAATGCAGGAGCGCTTGCACAAACAGGCGATGCACGTGAACATGTGTGTTGCGCATGCATGGTTTTTTTTCTGTCCTGTTTTTGTTGTTGTTTGCTGGTATACAGCATGCATATATTCTGTCTGATCTCGTCATACATGTTAAGTGACGCCTGGGGCAACTCCCCTCTGAGGCTTTGCTAATACCTTGGTTGTGATCACAGGCTGGTTCCCATGTGCATCATGTGCCTTTGCCTTTGTCTGTAGCATTTGTTTGATGTCTTCCTTGGATGTGTGTTTGTTTGTGGGACTTGATGTGTGTTGGGCTCCAGTTTGTGCGTGTATGGATGCAGCATTAGCCTCTATAATCAATGGCACGTGAACTTTATGGTCAAAGTCATTGAAAAAATACAGCTTTAGGAATAAAATAAAAAAAATAGCTCATAAAAGCAACATAATCTAACCATATTTTGCTCTAATTTATTTCAATCAAACCAGCTAAACAGACTGATAATTAGACTGTTTCTTAGCTAATAATAATTAATGTCAATGCCAGAGGCTGTTAACAAACCACTTTCATTTCTTTGGTGAAGGAAATGTTTTTTTCCGTATATCTTTAAAGTACCTTCCTTTTTATTTTTCACTGTTATTTGAACTGTTCTGAAGATAAACAAATATGGATTTAAAGTGTCAGCCCATATGTCTGTAAACTCCCTAAATTGTATTTACCTGAAAGCTTAGCCATTGGTTATGGAGATCTGTGATTTTCACGCCCCGTTAGCCAAACATGAGTGCTTCAATATGTGACAGATTCACAGATTCAAAGCGTTTTATCCTCATTGGTCACAGCCATAATCTTAAGTCTTGTGATTGGACACGGAGATACTGCTAAAGAGCTTTAATTGCTTGGAGGCTTTAGTGATTGTGTATTTTTGCAGCAAGGGATTTTTTGTGCTCGTGTGCTTGTATGTATGTATGTGTGTCTGTGTGTGCGTGTGGACAGGTATTCTCTGCTATGTGGGGACAATTTTTGGCATACACACCTACTTGTGGGGACCAGCTGGTACTTATAGGGACCTAACCCTAGTCCAGATAGGAAATCCAATTGGGGGTTAGGTTTAGGGTAAGGGGTCAGGGTTAGGCTATAGAAGTGAATATGAGTCAATACAATGTCTCCATAACTATAGCTATACTAGACTGTGTGTGTGTGTGTGTGTGTGTGTGTGTGTGTGTGTGTGTGTGTGTGTGTGTGTGTGTGTGTGTGTGTGTGT
>JAUBOC010000127.1:4340609-4361759 GCA_032275365.1 Anablepsoides cearensis | reverse complement strand
TTATGTTTGTGGTTGTAATGTGACAAAATATGGAAAAGTTCAAGGGGTATGAATACTTTTGCAACCCACTGTATTTGCACAAACTGCCTTCTATCTTTTTGCAAATTTCAATTTGCACTCTGCCTCTCACCAACAGAGGAAGAAAAAAAGAAGAAAAAAAACACCCAATCAAGAGCTATGTCCTCCTGGAAAAAAGTAACTGTATTCAGCTCCATATCAATGTGACTCATGGATGGACTGCATAAAATTCTTTCTCCTGAGTTAAATATTTTTATTACTGTTTTTATATAATCGCTGTAGTCAGAAAAAAAAAAAATATATATATATATACATGCCCTAATAATGTTGTGCCTCTGTACTTTTATTTGAGTTCTGAATCAATGGTCAAATGTTTTTATTATTTTGTTTTTATTGCAGGAGTTGTTTCCTGCAGTCATGATGCTGTTTCTGCATCAGTGTTGGAGTTGACTGTCAGAGCTGGAGACATCCCTTTCTACTGTGACTGGAAAGTGTCATTTAAAGTTTACACCGTGTGGTTCAGGAACTGTTCCCATGAGAACCAACCATCTCTTGTTCTAAATGTGAAGAATTATTTTCACTTGGAAAATACATTTTCTCCCTTCAAATCCAAAAAGAATTATTCATCTGGATCCTATGACCTGATGATCATGAATGCCACTGATTCTGAAGATGGTGTGTATTACTGTGGAACTGAAGAAGTCATCAATTTAAACAGCATTTACAAATACAGCAACAGAACCACAAGACTGACAGTCAGTAAGTAGTTTGGTTTATTTCACTTTTTTAAGACAGTGTGTTTATTTACTCAAATGATGACCAAAAAGAGGAAATTATTTAAATAAAAACTGTGATGTAATTAACAAATCATATGCTTTGTTATAAGTATTAGCATTGATGTATGATACAATATGTGTTTAAACTGGGAAAATTGGTGCATGAATAACACTAAAAATTGCTTAGAGAAGATTTACATTATTCCATGTAAATGTAAATGATTGTTATGGATAAACTATAACAATTTCAACATGCAGAATAAATATTTGAGTTCAGACCATTGCACATATTCTGCCATCAATACAGTTCAGATGTATGTTATGGAACTAACATCCTATTAATCTCACCGCCCATGCAGGATGACGGCCAATCTGACCTACCTGGTTCTGTCCAGAGCCGGATCCACCACTTCCACCACTGCCCCAACTGTCATTCCTGTTCTAGTCTTGACCTCCTCTGTTGTGTCTTCCTTTCCCACTCATTGCCCCATTGTTACAAACAAGCACTGTGACTGGACCCCAACAACATCTAAATAAGTTGGTCACAGACTTGTTAACACCGGGGAGGTGGAATTTGAATAATTTGAGCCAGACAACTAAAATTCTAGGTCTCTTAGTCTGTTTGTAAATAACCAACATGTTGTTTGAAGGAGGTTAGGGGGTTATTGGTAATCAGCTAGCCTGGATTGTACTCCTTATGGACTAGGTCTGGATTTAGGTGGATTTTCTTCACTGGCAGGAGGCTTCCCATATGAATAAAAGTAATATATTTTGTACTTGTAAATCAGACTTTATACTATAGTATTTGGGATTAAGGATTTGTAGGTTTTGGATTTGTAAATAGGAATGTGACTATTAAACTATTATTGGAAGGTTAAGCAGACTATCCGCGTCTTCGACATGTTCCATGTTTGCACATTTACCTAGAATTTAAAACAATATACAGTAAAATTAGATTTTACAGTTTTTGTTTGCAGCAAACTTGATTAAACATGTTCCTGATCAGATCAAAATTGTTGCTTGAAATCAATTAAAATTAAAATAGAGTAGCTACAATGCCAGAAACTAGCTTTTATTTCTTTCTGACTTTGTAATAAATGTAATAAATCTAATGCAATGATTAAAAAAAATCTAGTGCCAGATAATATAACCTGACATTTAATTAGCATGAAATAAATTAAGTTTGACGTTGAGATTAAACTTTTAACTTTTGTATCAAACTAAGCTGCCAAACTTGCCATCGTCCTATATTTTCGACACATTTTCAAAAAAGAAAAAAAGAAAACATTCAGAATCTAACTACAAAGCAATGGATCAAAGCAGTCTGCACATAATTTTGTTGTGCACCTGCTTGCATGACCAAAGATGTGTATTTGGTTCACTCTGAAGCTCAAACCTGCTTTTCTTGTGAAGTCTTGTGAAGCAGAAGAAAGAAAAATCTCACATTTCATTTTGCTCTTTGCAACCAAAGCAACAACCACAGAATCAAACGGTTTGTTTTAAGCAGCCAATCAGCATCTGCATCTCCTTTAAAGGAAACATCTGTATCAGAACATCCACCAATAAAACCAGCGACTATCTAACTCCGGGTCAACATAAGCCATGGATGGACTGCACATGATTCTGGTTTTCTTGGGTAATTTTAGATCTTTTGAACCTTTTATTAAAATTGTCTTAATTTAAAGAATAATTTCACATTAGGTTTTAATGTTTTGTTCAGGTATTTTTTATTTATTTTAACACTAAATTTGTTTTGTAGGAGTTATTTCCTGCTGTGTCACCTGCAGTTCTTTATTACTGGAAAAGACTGCCGAACGTGGAGACAACATCACGATCTATTGTGACTGCAAAATGGCAACCGGAGTGTACATAGTGTGGGTTAGGAACTGTTCCCATGAAAACCAACCATCTCTTGTTCTCAGCATAAAAGAAATCACCATGAAGCAATACTCTTATGGTCGGAACTGTGACATCTCTCATATACCTCCTCGTTACTCATTTTTGAGAAACTTTTCCACTGAGTCCTATGACCTGATGATCACGAACGCCACTCATGCTGATGAGGGCCTCTATTACTGTGGAACTGAAGAGGTGAAGGTGGAGAAAAAAGAAATAATCACACACAAAGACATTTACAGATACAGCAGCAGCATCACAAGACTCACAGTCAGTAAGTAGTTTTGTCTAAAGAAGCTGTTTGACTGTAGAAAATTACTGGATAAAATTATAACCATAGAAAAGTCTAGAAAAGTTATCTGATTTGCAACTTGGAAAAACAACATTAAGTAGTGTTAATGAGGAAGTTTTATCGATTTAAAAAAATCAATGCAAAATTTGTAGATTTTAAGTGTTGAGTGACAAACCTTTTATATAAACTGCTAATATAAACACATGATTTGTGCATTTCAAATTTTCAACATGTTTGACATTTAATATTTAGAAAATTGAGTGACTGACATGAAAACCTAATGCAAATTTATTATTTAAATTAAAACAACTTTATTAAAAGTTTAAAAAAAATCAGAATCATATGCAGTCCATCCATGGCATAAAGAAAAACAAATCTATTTTTTTTTAAATATAGTTTTTTTTGCTTATAGAAAACCCCAGTTTCTTACAAGCTTATAGATGAATGTCAGAAAGTATAAATTGACAATAAACTGTTCCAACTGAAAACACACTGTAAATATCCCAGAAGGAAGGGTTTTATATTAATTAAAGGTGCAAAGATAAAATACAGATCAGTTTTAAATATAAAATGTGAAAGATAAAATTATGTCAATAACATCATAACAAACTATCAACACTAACAAGGATTTATTTAATCCAGATTCCAGTTATCCTGATCCTGATTTGAACCCGAATCTGCAGGACTGTGATGGTTGCTGGAAGCTGTTTTTCATTCTCCTACCGACTGTTTCTGTTTTCTTTGCTCTGCTGTCGTTATTTCTGGTTTACCTGCTTTACCAGAAATCAGGTACTTTCAAAATGTTGTTCCTCATTTACTGGCCTTACTGTGATTCTTTATACTTGACTTTTGTTTAAAGCAGTTTTTGTTTTGTATTTGTGCAGCTAAGAAACCACAAGATGATGAAAGAAAATGTGACACAAGACAAAGAGAAGAAACACAGGTCAGACATTGTAGGGTTTTTTTCCGAACATTTTTGTAAAAATGTCAAGTCATTTTACAGTTGTTCTGTGTGCCTTTATTAACTCATATTCTTATTTTTATTGTAGCAAATGCCTGCTGCTGTTTGTCTACAAAACCTAAAATATTTGATTCTAAAAACATTTTTTAATGTCTAAATGCAGGGTGAAGATGTGTGTTACGCTGCCCTGGAAATCCTTCAGGCAACACAAAGACCAAACAGAAAGTCCAAGAGTAACGACTTCAGCACTTTATCAAATGCCAAATACATATCAGATGGTCATGGATTCATATTAACTACAGAGATGTGATCCGACATGTATGAGTGTAACTTTAACACATTCTCAACCCTCCCTTGGTCTCCGACACACCCACACACACACAGCTGCTGCATCTACGAAGGGGAGTGTGAAAGACGGGGGAGTGGGGGGTTAGTCAGAGAGACTGAGACTGTCTGTGTCTCAGGTGGGTTGCAGCCGACGTTGGCTGTAGGCTGCTTGTGTCGGCTGCGTAAACGGCTGTGAAATGAGACGGTCTACCCTACAGAAGATGTATGTTTGTGTGAACTCGCTCTGTGTTGTTAACATAGTGATATGTTTCATATCACAACGGTCCAGTTGTTTTTTCAAGTATAACTTTATAAAATAAAGTTTTAATAGAAAAACATTACAAGGAAATAATTAAAAGTATGAGTAATTTGGGTTTAGACCCAGTATCAGTACTTCTCTCTCATATGAAAAAAAAAACTCGGCTGTAAAATTAAAAAATAAAACTTTTTTAGTAAGGATACTCAGATGCAGCCAACGTTTTTGAGGCTTTGTCGGCCGCATGTGTAGGCGCCGACAATTTGGGACAGCTTACGGCGCAGGGTAGTGACGTAAGCGTCCAATGTCGACTGCAACCCATGAATTGAGACACAGCCAGAGAGAGAGAGAGAGAGAGAGAAAAAAAACACCACAGAAGTTCCCACTGTTAGCCATCAGGCCTTTAAAATATTTTCAATTTTTGGTATCTTTTATAGACTTTCAAACATTTTAACTTTAAAATGTCTCTGTCTAATCTCGATACCCCCCCCTTTTTGTGCCGTATCAATAGACTGTCAGAGGTGGTGGTGAGAAATAACGCCTGGCTTCTAATTGTCTTCTTCTAGGTTTTAACACATCAAATGAAGCAAAGTTTCTGTACAGCTGTATTTTTTTAAAAGATTCATGTTAGCAAATCCTTAATTTTTCTAAATCAAAGACTATCCATTCGTCTACCTCTGCTATTCCTACACCTCCATCTTGAAGAGTTGAGCTGAGATTGACTTAGTTGGAAATGTGGGACATGTCTCCTCCTGTCACACTGTATGATGCAGAGCCAGCAGGTCGAAAAACAATCTGAGGCTTCCTTTCCCCCAGTTTGGTTTATCGGTGGGAAAAGTTTTGCAAACAGAGATTATTTTGGTTGAGATCACCATTAAAGTTGAGTGACTTTGAAAATCACCTATTGTCACCTATTGTCAACTGCAGAAAATACAGACAGTATACTAATTTTAGCCAAAAGGTGCACTCTGAGCTGAACACATAGGAACTGTAAGGGATAATGGTTTTACAATAATGCATGTTTCTAATTTAACTCTTGTGACATTAAAAAGAGATGTAATGAGAAGCTTCTTGTAAATTTGTGTTAAAATGATAATTTTTTACAGTTAAATGTAACATCCTGTCATACAGAGGTGTCAAGTAACTAAGTGCAAATACTTTGCACTTAGAAATTTTGGTTATTTATACTTTAGTGGAGTAATTATTTTTCAGCCTATACTTTTTACTTCTACTCCTTACATTTTAATTCACTTATGTGTTTTTTCTACTCTTTACTTTTTAAAAATACAAAAAGTATTTCGTTTCTATTGAACTTTGACTTATTTTTATTCCATCTTTTCATTATTCAGAAAAAAATTAATAAATAGAAATCTATCCAGTACGTTATAGAGCCCTGTGGCACAGCCTAAGCATTTATCCTTAATAGCTTTTTTAAAGTGTTCGTACTTTCATACTTTAAGTAGTTTTAAAACCTTTACGTTTCTACTTTTACTTAAGTAAAAAGCTTGAGTTGATACTTCTACTTCCAAAAAAAGTATTTTTAAACCCTAGTAACTTAAAAAATGAATGTGAATACTTTTGACACCTCTGCTGTCATATCTTGTACATGGTATACAAAATATCTCCAAATACCAATTGAATAGTTGAAATACATGTTTGTTGTTTTTTTTTTTTTTTTTTGCATTAAAAACATGTTGAGTGTATTGCTTATTCCAACCTTTTGTCCAGACCCCTTTACATTATTTTTGGCTTAAGCTTTGTATTAGCCACCCACAACAGCAGACCCAACCTGCAGATCCATACATACATGTAGAGAACCAAGATTATTATTATTATTATTATTATTATTATTATTATTATTATTATTATTATTATTATTATTATTATTATTAGTATGCCTATTAAACTTTTATTTACCAGTCAAATCCCATTAAGATCACAAATAGTTTTTAGCAACATCACAGTCTGTCTCTCTTGTCTCTGTCTCCCTCTGGTGTTCGTCTTTTGTGTTTTTATTTTCATCATTTTACTCAACCAGTTCAATCTTCTCCTATTCACTCTCTCTCCTCACACCTGGCCCTACTCAGTAACCACCCAGCAGTTTCCACTTTCCACTCATTCTAGCTCTATTTAACCTGTCCTTCATTGTCCACTCATCGTTTGGTTGTTGCCCATGGCTTCTCACTGCGTTTCCTGTGTTTTTGTTATTTTGTTTAGTTGCTCCCATGTTAGTGTTTTTCTTTAAATAAAGATCTTTTTGTTTGACTCCTTGCATTGTGCCTGCATTCTTGGGTCTGATCTTGCCATCACCTTCACAAGCAAGGAAGGCCTGGGCCTTTTTTTTTTTCCTTTTTTTTTTTCTTAAGCCCCACATACGCAGGGCATCAAAAAATTGAGACAGAATATGCATGTTTTTGACTTAAAACACCAGACCAAAATAGATGTAAAAACGTGACAAACAACCTGTAGGCAAGTCATGCTGTGATAAACTATTATGTGCAGCTTTGCACAAACATAGTAAGTTACTAATAATAGCAATAGTAAGGACATTAGTAATTCTGAGCAGTCAAATATTCAAAATATTCAAGGTAGTTTCTTTACTTTAGATGAAAAAGACATATAGACACTTCATTTCATAAAAAACTGCTTTGCTATTTTTACCAAAAATAAGTAAATGTGAAAGTAAAGAAGTACAATTTTCAGTACTAGAGGGATATTGATTTTTTTTTTCAATTTTAGGATGGTATCTCAAAGAAGTAGGACAGTGGAAAAAATGTTTAGGTTAGTTCTCTCTGAAGTATTGTGGTTTAAATTTGCGGTTAAGGTGATTTTATCTCAAAATCATCACAGTCTAAAGTAAAGTGGCATAAACAAAACCACCATGTTACAGTTTTGGTACTTTCAACCTAAAAAAACAAAATCACATTTTCTATTCAATCAGCCAATCAACAGCTGCGTCTCCTTTCATGGAAAAAACAGTGTCCTATATACTGAAAAACCTGAGAAACTGTCTGAGCTTTAAGTCATCAGCACTCATGGACGGACTGCGTGTTATTCTGACCATTCTGTTAGGTAAATGCAAGGTTTTTACCATTTAAATAAAAAATAGAATCAATTTAAAATTAATTTTATGGGTAAATTTAATTTTGTAGTTTGTTTTAGATACCCTGATTTTGTTGGTCCATTCTTGTATTTTTATTGCAGGAGTTGTTTCCTGCAGTCCTGATGATGTTTCTGTATCAGCACTGAAGGTAACAGTCAATCCAGGAGACAACATCACTCTTTACTGTGACTGCAAAGTGTCCACAGGAGTTTACATCGTTTGGTTCAAGAACTGTTCCCATGAGAACCAGCCGTCTCTTGTTCTACGTGTAAAGGATCATTACAGCAGCGAAAGCGCTCAGAAATTTCCCCGACTAACATTTGAAAAGAATGATTCCTCTGATTCTTATGACCTGGTGATTGTGAATACAACTAAATCTGATGAGGGTCTTTATTACTGTGGAACTGAACAGACAGTAGTGAACTCGAAAGGTACCTTTGATGTTTGCAAACATGGCAGCATCACCACAAGCCTCAGACTGTGTAAGCAAATTTGTCAAAAACTTTCTTTGCAGAATTTTATGTACAGTTTGTAACTGTGTTCCTGGCACATTTTATACAGTAAAAAAGTTAACGTAGATGAAATATGTTTTGATATTTATGTTTAATCAGGTTGATTATATGAAACATTTTGCTGTCAGTAAATATTGTGTAATTTTTTAAAAATGGGAAAATATTCAGTCCTATTGAAACTGAAGTGTGAAAAACCACCCTGTGATAAGTAAATATTAAAAATGCAGAATAATTGGATGTTTAAAATGGAGAAAATGGGCTTTATTAAAATAAAAAAGATTATGTAGACAGTAGTTTGTTAACTGTTTTATCTGAGTTCTGATAAGTCTCTCCTGCAATGGTCAAAAATTTATTTGGCGTTTATGTTAACATTTTATTCAGGAAAAAATAAATTCTGCTAAAATGTAACGTTTAAACCAAAAATTCACCAGGTTAGTTTTTACAAAATGTTTACAACTGTGTTCGATCCAGACTCCCGCGAGGTTGATCCCAACAGTGGAACGATTCTGTCAGGCGGTTGTTTGTGCAGCAAACTGCTCTTCTCCCTGATACCTGCTGTTTCCATTTCCTTCATGTTCCTTTCTTTATTTGTGGCTTACCTGCTTTCCCGAAAAACAGGTGCCCTTTATTATTTTTTTCCTCAGATTTTTGTGTTACATTGTGAAGTTCTGAGCGTTTCAATTATTATTAATATATATATATATTTTTTTTTTGCAGTGACGAAAAATCAACATGATGAAAATGATGACATCATGGGTCAAACAGAAGAAAAGGTAATAAGATGTAGATTTGTGGGACTGGTATTCACTATGCTGTGGAACAGTTCTTTTTTTGGCATACACACTTGTGGGGTGCCAGGTCCCCAAGATAGCTGTACCAGAGAGAGAGAGAGAGAGAGAGAGAGAGAGAGAGAGAGAGAGATTTTCTTTGCACAAATTAAAAACTTCTTAAACTTTAGGGAACCCTGGAAGTCCTTGAGTCACCTCAGAGAACAAAGAAGACGAGGACGACCCAGAGTTCAGACTTCAGCACCTACACTACTGTCAAATACAGCTCAAATGTGAAGAACTGACATGTATAGATTTGATCAGATATAACACAATTTTTGTGTATTATTTGTATGTTATTTTTTAAACTGAACTCACCTTCCTCACAAATGGAATGTTTTTAGAAAACTTTGATCTTTTCATTTTTTCGTTTAATCTGTTTTATGTGTGTTAAAGTTTCTTCTGATAAGAATAAAGACATTTACACTTGTGTTTTTTTTCTTTATGTCTGAAAGCCCAACTATGATAAATATTATAATATATTCCACTTTTTAAGTCACATTTGTCAATTCTCTGATAAAACGTCATTATATATCTTTATATTGGACCAATGACTGGTCCCCACGAGTATGCATGCTAATTTTGGGTGGGGGGTTAGGTTTAGGACCAAGGTTTGAATTCAGTTTAGGTTAGTTTTAGGGTCAGGTATGTAGCTGTGAGGTTAATTTTAGGGTAAATGGTCAGGGTTAGGATATAAAATTACCAGAAAATGAATGGAAGTCACAAAGGTCCCCACGGGGATATAAAAAAAAACCTATGTGTGTATGTGGTAATGGACATCTTGGATGTGGCAAACCAAATTTTGATAGGAACATTTTTTAGGCCCCCCTTGAATCAAAATGACCCAAGAGGTCTAAAATTGAAAATTGAAGCCTCATAGGTAATTTTGACCCATAAATAAGCAAAATTTGATCTGGTCTGTTTGGGTGTAAATGTGCCGTGAGCTCTCTGTGTAGAAACATAACAGACTGTGTGATTGTGCTGTCAGTTTTCTGCATCTGCATGCACTTGCAGGTATTTCATTTATTAGAGCTTTACGTAAATGGCTGCCTACTCAACTGCAACCAGATTTATTTTTGTGTTGGGTTTAGGTAGAGTGGAGAGGGTCTAGTTGTGATAGTCAAGCTTTGTCTCTGCTAATTAATCAAGGGCTAATTACACTATGTACTTCCATGCAAAAATGAGTTCAAAACAAGTTGTCTATATACTATAATAAAAAACAACTTTCAGAACACGTGAGCAACTACATTTTCACACATTATTATTATTATTATTATTATTATTATTATTATTATTATTATTATTATTATTATTATTATTATTATTATTATAGGGACAGACACACAATAACATAGACAAAATGAATAAAACAGCAGCCCCATGCTTGAATTATTTATTTTCCAGTCCAAAATACAAAACAGTTTTTTCATCAGAGGCCAACTTACAAAGACCTGGTCGTAATGTTTTAAATGATTTTCAGCTGCAAATCTGGATTTCATTGTTTCCATGTTAAACCACATCAGTAGAGATGTTTATAAAAAAAAGTGTTTTATTTATTTATTTTATTTATTTGCCGTTGTTTAACCAGGCAAGTACCATTGAGATCTCAGATCTCTTTTGCAAGGGAGGCCTGGACCTGAAGGCAACCTATTGTACATGTTTTTAGGGGACCTATTGTACATGTTTATGCGGTGTTTCTTCAAATGTTAAAATGTACAAGCTGTACGAGCTCACTGCCAGTCCAATTCAACCAAATCAGAGACACAGTGATAAAAAAAAAACAAGACACTGTAGGCATGACTGTAGTCTGTGACCTCATTATGGTTTCTCTGTATCAGCATTTATAAGTCAAAGTCAAAACACCTTTGGGTCATTATACTATGTTATATGTATATATTTATTTTATTTTATTTATTTGTTTGCACAGTGGGTAATTTGCTCAAACTTGATTCTTCTGACAAAATTTAGCTTTACCTTTGCCTTGACCCAGAAACCAACTCAAAACAACAGCAAAGTTATTTCAATCAAGCAGCCAATCAGAAGCTACATTTCTGTTAGTGGAAAAGTTTATGCTTGTCATAAAGTCGGACCGTAGAACCAGTGCTGCTCTTTTTCACCCACAGGTCATCATCACTCATGGAACTAAACATCCTTCTGATTGCTCTTCTGGGTAAGTTTGTCTTTCTTAAACAACAGTTTGAAGATTAAATTTTGGTAAATCTGTTTTCCTATCATTTGAAGCCGGATTTTAATCGTAATCTGCTTGTCTGTTAGTTTCAGGAGTTGATACCTGCAGTTATCATGCATTTTCTGTCCCAGTGAAGAATGAGACAATCAAAGCTGGAGACAACGTCACTCTCCATTGTTACTGTGAAGTGTCAACGGGAGTGTACATAGTGTGGTTCAAGAATTGTTCCCATGAGAACCAGCCGACTCTTGTTCTTACTTTAAAAGAATTCACCCAAGATAAATTACTCTCTAACAGTCGGAAGTTTACTCGGTTTGATTTAGTGAAGAACAATACATCCCATTCTTATGACCTGCTGATTATGAATTTCACCCAGTCTGATGAGGGGCTCTACTACTGTGGAACCACAGAGATTGATACAACAACCACTGGTACAACTATTTACAAATATAGCAACATCTCAACAAGACTTCTAATCAGTAAGTTATTTCTGAATAAATTACATAATTTCTAAATGATAGTTGTTATATCATATATAATATATAATATCACTGTGCTCTGTACGATGACAATAAAGGCTTATCTTATCTTATCTTATCTTATTCTATTTAATATCAAGAAATAAAAAAAAAAAATCCTTTTTTAAAAAAAAATCTGACTGTGTTTGATCCAGGTTCCAGTGAAGCTCATTCTGATGCTGAAACACCTCTTCAGGACTGCCGTGTGTGCTGGAAGCTGCTTTACTTCATGTGCCCACTCCTTTTTGTTCTGTCCACTCTCCTCTCTTGTCTGACGATTTACCTGTGCTGCTACAAAACAGGTACGTCTCGTAGCATTTGTCATGTCACATCTAAACTTATTAAATTAAGACATCTCAGTTTGAAACCATTTGCATCTTTACTGCAGAGAAAACATCTCAAGCTGATGATGGAAAACACACAGTCTTGAGTGAAACTGAAGAAGTGCAGGTAATTACCAGCATGTTTGTCAGTATTAAACTTATATATTCTTATCTTAATTTGTCTGACTTAAAGAATAACTTTCTTGTTTAGCCACAGCAGTCTCCTGAATCTGAGCATTTGTTAGTCTGTGTTGCCGATGTCACGGTCAAAGTGCTCATAAAAGTTGATGGTCATTATTCTGAATAATGTCAGCAGGAGGACGTATGCTATGCTGCCCTGGAGATTCATGCATCACAGAAAGTGAAGAGAAAGAGGACGATGAAGAGTTCAGACTATGCCTTATACGCTGCCGTCAATAAAGCCAAGGTTTCAGGAGTTTCAAATTTCACATAGAAATATGTCAAAACACAGATGATAAACATTCATATTTTTCTCCTCTTTCATTTAAATTTGCTTGTAAAAATATAATAAAAATGTAGACTTTCCTATATGTCAAATTTACACTTTTTTGTTTTCCTTTATTCTGATTATGTTTATCATTGTTCCAAGTATTTTTGAATGATACAAGCAGAGTATGCAAAGTTTTATGGTTCAGTTTAATTGTCTGAAAAATTACTTGTATAAATAATTGTTCTTCGGAAGCTTTATGACAAAAAATACAAACTGTAAAACTATGCTATATGTAATTTACAAGTTCTATGTTGTTTATATAACTAATTAAAAGTCAATACGCTGTTTGATTTTGTGAAATATTTTATTTGGGAGAAATAATTTTATTTGATAAAAATCAGCACCTTTTCCATCTGAACTGAGTTTGTTAGAAGACATGGAATAAAGGAGCTGCCTTATAATGGAAATCCTAAAATCTGCTTAAACTAAACCATATAATAATTTTTCGTTGTTGCTGTTTTTTTTGTTTCATGCTTTAAACTTTATAGAAATCACAGCACTATAAAGTGCCAGCGAATCAGACCATTCAGGTCAAAATATGTTTTTTAGAGATCTGCAAGATTCCAAGATAGTTTAAAATAAATAAATTAATTTAGTTTAAAAGCTGTCACATCAGATGGAAAGTTTCCAGATGATGTGTTGAAGTGTGAAGAGCAGAGATGAAAGAAGACAAAAATGACAAATGAAAAAATCTGAACAAGGGACCAAAGCCTAAATATGTCAGTGGTCTATAGTTTTGAGAAATAATAAATTCAGGTAATTTACTAATTAGTAATAAATAAAACTACATAATGTAATATATGTGGATATTAAGAGTATGTATTTTTTTAAATCATGACTACATTCAAATTATGTTTTCCATCAACTTAGTGTCACAGCAAGGCAGATAGAGTTACTCATGAAAAGCCTAACCTCATCAGTTCAACAGGCCTCATGTTGAATTGATGTGGGTTTGCACCAGCCCACACTGCCCATACAGTTAACTCACAAAAGATGATGAGGGTCTCACATAGGTGGGTTGGGATTTTAAATATGCTTTTTCACAGATGAACTTGTCTCTAAGCCATATGGCTTTCAGTTATATTGTGTAATTCTATTTCTTTAATAAAGTAAGCTCAATTTGAAAAGTAAGTACATAGTATAATTTACTTCTACTCAGGTCAACCAACTGAAACACACAAAAAAAGAGTGAACTACAATGGATCTAAACATTTACGCTTGTTTGTTTTTCCTCTTTAGACTTCTCTCCTTGCTGCTCTTATAGAAACGAGGTTCAGATTTCCTCTCCGGCTTGGCGCTGACAGCCCACATCACGCAATTCAAAGATGTTACGAAATAATCAGAGTCAACATCAAAGCTAACCTTTACCAGAAAGGGCCTGCTGTTAGCAGCAGTCTGACATGTTGCCCACACTGACAAGCAGTGTGCGATAATTCAACAGACTGAAGCTGCAGAGTTAGGAGTGGCCATAAAAGGGCACTGAACCAAGCAACACTTTGCTTGGTTCAGTTTTCCCCAGCAGAAATCTAAACGCAAACATCAATCAAGCACAGCAGTCGACAACACGTGCACACACACACTTTTATGCTTATGGTGGTTAATTTGTTGTTATAAGTAAACTGTTGGCTCAAGCACACATACCAACATACTGCGGAAGTTGTTTTGATTTTGGCTATGAAGAAATTAATCAGTTCATATTTTATCAAACTAACCTAGTTATCCTGTATAGACTACTTCTCCAACAATTAAATTGTGATTGTATTTATTCTGACCTTTATTTTTTCCTCTGGTTTGGGTTCTGCTGTGAACATTTTTTTATTTCCCTAATGCTTCATTCAATTAAGCAGATGGATGCCTTAAAGCATGTGTTCAATGATGTGTAGTTTTATTTCCATGACCCACTCTGTGGTAGAATCTTTATTTCATGTGCAAAACAAGGTAATGTTATAATCACATTATATGCTAAATGCTGTAGATCCCTATTGAACAGCCTTATGTTGGAAAACTTGTTATTTTGACTAAAGCAAGGTGGATTATTGCCATCTTACAACTTTAACCTCAAAAAAGCCATTGCAGTTCACATAAAACATTTTTGTTGCTATCACTTGTCAATTTTACTGTTATTTCCATATAATTTTATGGTTGTTTGCAAGCATAGATATATGTAGTTAGTTGTAGATTATATTTCTATTGGAGCAATAATGTGTATTTACAAAGTTTTTTTAAATTAAAATTGTTTTAAAATTGCAGCAGTTCACTGTGGTCCTGGCCCCAAACCCTTAGCTAAAATTAAGCTCAGTTCCTCCAAACTGAGACTGTTTAAAAACTGTAACTTGTTCATATTTTAAAACAATTTTACTTATAAAAAGAATGTTTGTTTCTCAAGAAAAATGTCAGACTTTACAAAAAACAAAGAAGTAAAAATCCCAGCAATTTGCATTCAACACCTCAGCTGCCAACTAGTTCTGTTACATAAAAGGAAAAAAAGACAAAATCTTGACCTTTAAACCTCTAATTCAATATATGTTTTAGTCAATTTTAGTAGAAAGAAAAAAACATTGGAGGACTGAAGATAATTTATTGTTTTCCATCTGCTTTTTTAAAACGTTTTTTTTTTTACTTCTGATTTAAGCATTTCCTGGTTTGTTGGGCATCTGATGCAAAACACAAGTTCAAAGAAAAGAACAGAAAGTTCTTTTGCGAAACCTTTTCTGAGCAGTTTCAACACAGAGCGATGTCAAGTTTGCATCGTGTTCATCTGGCCTACAGGAAACCCACAGAGACAAACAGCCACTCGTGTAGCCTGACTGATGTTGTTGATAATAAAAGAAAGATTCGAACAAATTAACTTTTAATTTAATCCCAGTGTAGAACTTGATGAGTCAGTGATTAAAAAGTGACCCAGTATAAAACTTTCAGGAGCAGGTGGAAGCTATAATTCAGTAGAGTTAGTACTGGCAAAATCTGGTTTAATGAAAGATATATGTTTGTGATTACTTGTGGTTTTCAGTGACATGAGAGATAAAGTTTGTACTAATAGCATATTTTATTTTATTTATTTTAACACCTATTCTTATATTTGTGGAAACTTGTGATTTAAGAACAGGTGTTTGATCTCAAAACAACAATATATTAGTTGAATAGCAATAATTTCTATATTATTTTAGTAACTGGTCTGCACGACTTGATGTGTTAGCCCTCAGAGTATGTGCTGTGAATGACTCTTGGCTACATCTACACTAAAATGTAGCTCAGTATCTGCTTTGCAAGATCACTTGGCTGCATTGGCCATGTTAAATTGGGTTGATTCCAAAAGTTAATCAGTTAAAATTTGTTTGTAAGAGTTCATTAAAATACAGGCAGTAGTTTGTGCGATTTTTGCGAACAAACAAATGCACTGCCACGAATAAAACAATGTTTCTTGGACACTTTTTTTAAGCATTTGGTATATTAGGACAGCATCTTCAGAAAATGAGTTTTACAAATGTTTTTTTTTTCTGTTTATTACATTTTTGCAAGTACAGTACATAACAAAATTAAACATATTAAGACATTTTTTCTAAACGGAGTCTATCTCTGTTAAGCTCTTCTCAAGTAATCACCATCCTGGAGCAAAACAAACCATTCTATCAAGCATATAGACACTGCAGCGTAGCAGCTTTTTCTCCATGCATCAGGGATTTACAGTATTTGAACCAACACATTTTACATTCATGGAGAAGATTGCAAATACATTTTGCAATCTATTTCAATTTTTTAAAAGACATGGAAAAATATTTGTATGCTATAAAGCTAAAATAGAATACTTAAAGGTATAGGCAGATTTCTTCTTAGGAAGCATAAACATTTTTTATTGAGTATGATAAGGGTAGAAAGTGATCTATTTTCTATTCATTTTTCTCACAGATGTTCCACTTCTTCTTTAAAAGGCTTTGGTTTTCTGAAGAACAAGAAACAAGAAAGGAAGTCCAGCTGACCTCTTTTCAACCATTAAACATTTCCACAACCTTGGTGAGTTAGTTTCTATACCAACAATATGGTAACTATTTACAGTAAAGTGCTTCAGAGGCCAATCTGCAGATAGATGAGCTTAAATCCACCTGAACAACAAGGGTTGAGCATGACCACAGAGCATTTCCTCTAGCTTCTCGCTCAGCATAGTTTCTTACAAATGCATTTTTTAGTTAAGACTTTGTGCAAGCTTGCATCAAAATAAAGCATAATGTGATTTTAGTCACTCATTCATACTGCTGAGATTATCTTTTGGACACATATATTCATGTGGATATACTGTTTGGTTTATTTATTTTGGTTATGATGTAATGATTCACACCAACAATAAGTTTTCCTGTCAATGACTCTGGTTTTCTTCTTAACACTTCTGACATCTAGTGGAGGTTACAGAAATTAAACACAAATAGCAGATTAAGAGATTTAGACAAAATAAACAAAACTATACATGTTGTTTAACATATTTTATCTAATGAAAACACAAAACATAAACATTTTGGCCTTTTCTGATGAGATAAACTGATTAATGAAGTTGTTTTTTACAATACAATGTTATACAACGTTTGACGTATTGTTTGCACGTAATGACAAAGCACCAATCTGTTTATCAAAAATTGTAAAACAGAATTAGAGATATTTACATTTTTCACTATGAAATCAAATCAAATAATATATATTATCATTATGCATCATGCTATCCCTTATAAACACAAATGATTCAGCACTTGATTAATCAAAAGCTGCAAATCTTCAAATAAAATCAAAATTGCTAAAGATTTTGTGATAATCCAAGGTAAAATGTGTTTCAGAATCTTTATATATTTGTTTTGGATTATGCTGATTATGCATTGTGGTTCTCATTCTTACTAATACTAAACTTAAACATTGGAGTTGATAGGGATTAATGTGCATCAAATTAAATGTTTTCATTTAAAGCTTGTGTTTGAATTCAAAATTGTATATAATTTACAAAAGCAGCAACTTAAAATTATCACTCATTTTCAACCTCATTTGTAGCATTTGAAAACACTTTTTAAAAAAATCTTTGGTTTTAACCAAATTGTAAGACTTAGAAACAAGGTAAAAGCAGCTATAAATATAAAAAAAAATACTACAACAGAGCACTAATAAAGTTTCAGTATTTCCCTAAAAAATACAATTCAGAACATAATGTAAAATACTTTGTTTAAATACCTTGTCTGATTTAAATTGAATTTATTTTTTCACTACTCAAACAGTGGATGCACTTTAAACATAATATGACTTCAAACAACTTGTCAGATGTTGGGCAGTCGGTTTTCAAGTGGTGGTAAAAAATGGCAAAAAAAAAAAAAAATCTAATGGCAGCAAGCAGCAACACTGTTCTCTTTTATCTCCTTCCGCCTTATTTGGAAAACCAGCCAACTCACACAGAGAAAATGTCATTTCTTATTTATTAAAACAAGAAAGTGAATAAAGACATTTCAGGTGACTGTCAGAGTTTCTGCAGACCACTCTGAAGCTTCTCTGGAGGTGACTCGTTTTTCTTCTTGAAAAGATTTTTGAGCTTCAATGTTTTCTTACTTTTATCCCTGTCTTTGTTCTTGTCATCCCCGCCTTCAGGAGGTGATGCGAGTGATGGGATCACAGCCTTTGGTGGTGGAACTGGTGGCTCAACATCAGGGGGCAGCCTGCTCTGAGGCAGGGCTGGGGTGGAGGCTGACGGGGCGGTTGGGGTTGAAGCCATGGGGCTGCATGACTTTTCAAGGATCCCATCGTACACAAGCTGACTCAGCGGGCCAGCGTTATAAAGATCGGATGAAGACTTCCATGGTGACTGGGAGGTTAACATAAGGTCCGGCTGTCCAATGTGGTATGGTAAAGAACTTGACTCAGATGCTCCCACTTCCTCCATACGCATTGGTTGTTTTGGTATTTCCATTGGGACATCAACTCTATCTCTGGAAATGTTTCCAGTTGACGTATCTGACAAACTGTTTGCATCATCTCTTGGCATTCTTGGGACTCTCCTTCTGAGAGAACTGACAGACACATCAGTTTCATTCCTCAGTATCCCTTTGCTTGTTGATGGTCCCAGACCAAACTCTTGGAAATCTGCAGAGGTTTGGGTATCCATGCGTTCGTCCAACATCTCTCTGGGCAGCATCTTTATGGCAGCAGTATCCGTATAAGACTCCAGCTCATCTCTGGATATTTTTCTATGTGGTATTCTAGCTGTTTCAACCATTTTCTCCCTTGCTCCTGCCCTCATGGAGGAATCAAGATGACTTTCTCCTGTATGTGCATGCTTTCGAGATCCTGTGTCCTGGGACATCCCCATTGCACTTCTTGTTATTCTTCTGGAATCAATCAGCCGTTCAGCATCATCTATTGACATTGTTTTAGGGATACTATCCATAGATGCCCCCATCATATCTCTTGATATTTTTCTCTGTGTGTCTGTTGATGCTTCTAGTTCAGCCCTAAGCATCTTTCTCACATCCAGTGGTAAATCACATTTCTCTTTGTAGATATTTCTTGAGGTGATATTGTCTTTAAAACTTCCTTTTACGTCTTTATCCATTTTTGTCAATGAAATCTCTGTATTTAACTCATCTGAAAACCCCTTTCCAAGTGCAACGTCCATGAAAACTTCACTTCTGTCTCTGGATATTTTTCGTGGAGGAGTATTTATGAAAGACTCTTCAGTAGACGTCTTTAATAAACAGGTTTCCAAAGATGTGTCCAAGTATTTGTCTTTTGCCATCTTCCTGTGGGAAACATCTATATCTAGAAAGGTTTCGTGTCCGTCTATGTAAGGATTGTGAACTGTAGATTCAGTCAAAGCTTCTACTTGTTCACTCAAAGGTTTTGCAGTTGAATTGTCTGCAAGGAACTCGGCTTCATCACAATGGAACCTTCTAGAGGAAGGTTCAACAGAAGAAGAAGAAAACATTTTGGAGAGGGGAGGGGATGCTACATAATCTGAGTCTACAAATTTCTCTTGGGAATCTCTGTTCATGACAAAGAGAAGAAAAGAGAAGAGAGAACAACAGGTAGGTGAGTTAACAACACATGTGTCAACAGACACGTTCCAAAGCTGTTTAAAGTAAATGTCAAAAAATCTTTGCAACACCAAGCAGGGAGACATACTGCTTTTTAAGAGTTTTTAGGATGAGCTCCTCTCCCTCATCATAACAGCGGTAAGGGGTTCGGATAGGGATCAGAAGGTCAGGGTCTGGTGAAATCTGGGCAGTTGGTGGCTGAGAAATGACGCCAGGACGCCGCGCCCTACGTATGGTGGATCCCCGAAGTCGTGGAGAGCGCTTAAGTGGTGGAACTGAAAAAAAAAACATTAATTGGTGAAGAGGAAACATTTTACCTGCATAACAAATGTGCTGTTTTATAGGATTTGCTTGGAAAATGTGTAAATGCATGATAGACAGCTAGCTAGAAAGCTAATTGGTTGTGTTTTGTTTTTTTTATGATCTGGGTCACTATGGATAGTAAAAAAGGGGCTACTAAATTCGAGTAGAAATGACTCTTACTTTGCATCTGTGGTAAGATTGGTGAAGCGGGCTCATCTAAAAGATCTTCTATAGATCCCTGTATGGAGCTGTGACATGAACAGGATGACTGTGGTGTTCGGGGCAATCCCAGTGACAGTGACTCTGAGTAGAGCTGAGCCGTTAGTTTTGCTAGTCCAGGATTCCTCATAATGGGGAAGCCACACAGGAACTCGATCTGCTGCCAGCGATGAAGGCGCTCTCGCAGGCAGGCCGTTACTTCTGACAGCGCATTCCTGTGGAACGTACAGAACATTGTGTGATTAAATGTCTCATTATATTTTTGGGCTAACCGAAACAAAATCTGAACAGGGAGCTTTGTTTCCTCACTTTGCCTCCATGATCTTGTGGTCAACCTGGTCTAAAGAGGAGCTGTGGGCAACGTGGAGTGTCCCCAGCACAGTACTCCTCTTCTTCTTGATCCTTTCTGCCTGCAAAAAAACACAGGTTTATACAATGCACTCATTCTGATTTTTTGTTTGTTTGTTTGTTTGTTTGTTTGTTTTTTCATGCATTACCTCTTCCTTGGCAATGGAAAGCTGAAGTTCCGCACTCTGCTTTTTAACATTGTAGTACTGGACCTCTATCTCATGTGTCAGCTGGAGCCACAGCTGAAGGGCCTCTGAGACGGTCCAGCTTGCCAACATCTCCTTCTCTGCCTGCTTCAATGCTCCACGGACCTGACCGGGAGGATAAAATCAATATGTAGTCGAGGAATTTCAGTTAGTGAGAAAATGGGTTCCCCTTAAAGGGAACCATTGTGCTAATTTCTAGCTAATGTAATTCTATTTTTGAAATGTATTACTTGGTGTTAGATGGTTTTAATCCAACATAATAACAAGTGTGACATAAGGAAGTAGATCCATTATTCCTTTGCATTGAAGTAATTTAGTTTCTGTAAGGGACACAGTGATCTTTGCACCTGACCTTGTTTACTTGTTTTTATGAGTTTCCCTTTCAGTGTGAAGGGAGAATTATTTATGCCACAAATGATTTATTAAGCCTTACAGTTGTGATATACAGTTGTGGTCAAAAGTTTACATACACTTGTAAAGAAACATAATGTTATGGCTGTCTTGAGTTTTC